>QRFJ01007413.1:0-208322 GCA_006176705.1 Cocos nucifera | reverse complement strand
GGCAAAGCACATCTATAACTAGAATGAAAGTAGGGGTGAGAGGGGATTTTCTTGCTTTAAACCCCTCTTGTTATGGAACCATTTCCCAATCGAGTTATTAATGACTAAGGCAGAGTTTGAGGATTGGAGAAGTGCTTGTATCCATGCAATCCATTTACTATCGAAGCCTCTGTGGGATAGGAGATCAAATAGAAAATTCCATGATATGGTGTCGAAGGCTTTATCAAATTCTAGCTTGCAAAGGATGGCAGGAGGTTGGTGAATACTTAGTTCTTGTTTTGATATGGTGTCGAATACTTGACTTCTTGTTTTGAGAATTTGAGGATGCCTCATGGATGCTGAGGTAGGCCAAATCAGGCTAAGGTACTTAACAATTAGTTTAGTATCCAAGGATAGCTAAAATGACCCAGATCAACTGAAATGCTTTTTTAAAGATAAGCCGAAGAGATGCCAAAATATTTATAATGCCATTTTGAGCACATGAAAAGATAGGCCAATAAGACATGAACTATAGAAATAAACTAAGATAAAAACTAGAATATCTATAGGTTGTATTAGTACATTACTGGATTGTGGTAATTTAGATTACATGCAATCTGGATAGATTGCCAGTAATGTTAATTACTTTCTTTGGTACGCGTAGGTAATATTAAAGTAAAATAACTAAAAATCTTGATTGATACATTTGGTATGACAATCAGATTTGGTAATATAATGCAACATCAAATTTGTTTAAAATATCCTCAATCAAATTTATTAAAAAATTCACATCACCATTCCACACGCATACAAATAAAAATTTTAAAGGCAGCCAACTCAGAAGGATTGATTCATAGAATCGGTCCCCTTGGCTTCGAATGACCCTCGCAGTGTCTACAGTTTGCCGATGACATCCTGATCTTTTGCAAAGCTGGTATATCAGACATCAATTCTCTCAAGCTAATCTTGTACAGCTTTGAAATGGCAACGAAATTAAGCATCAACTTTCTCAAAACTCAATTCATTGGCCTGAATATCAGCGAGGATCTAGCTCGCGACCTCGCCACATTGCTTGGCTATAAGGTCTCATGCCTTTCCACTCGTTATTTGGGTATCCCTCTACACCACTCCAGGCTAAACAAAAGCGACCAGTCCTTCCTTATTGACAAGATTACAAAAAAGTTAAGCGGATGGAAATGAAGAACTTTGACACTTGCTGGTTGGATCACACTGACAAACTTAGTTCTGAATGCCATTCCAGTTTATTGGATGTCGGTGTTGAAGCTCCCCACTGAGGTCACTTGAAAAATAGATCGAATTTGCCAGCAATTTATTTAGGACAGCCAACAGTCGAAAGGGAATGTAAAGCATCTGCTAAACTAGAATCAAGTCTGCAGACCACGACAATATGGCGGTCTAGGAGTTAAGAACCTCTCTACTCTTAATCAAGCCCTCCTTCTGAAATGGTGGTGGAGATTCACTCGCTACCCTCACAAGCCTTGGTGCCTCCTTCTAAAAAGCATATATTATTCAAAAAGACCTATTATGGAATCCTCAAAAAGCCAGCTTAGAATAGCCTCTCTTATGTGGAGAAATATAATCAAGCTCCTAGGCCTGTTCAAGCAATGCTTTCACCCGACAATAGGCAATGGGCACCAAATATCCTTCTAGCATGATGTCTAGATTGAAAACAAGGAGCTTAAACTCCTTTTTTCCAACCTATTTTTATTCTCCAAGAAGAAACACTGCTCGGCTAGCATTATCCTCCACCATGCAAACTTACAACCATCTTTCAAATACCCAATAAGCCCTCAAGCATCTAGTGAGCTTCGAAACTTGTTGCATCCATTACTACAAAAAAAGACTACGGCAGCAGTTTATAACCACTGCAATAGTCCAAAAAATCGCCGTCATAGGCTATGCCAGCGATTTTCTAACTGCTGTTACTGCGGCCATCACCGTAGCTCTATGGTAGCAGTTATTGCAACGGTTGTTAGAACCGCTGCCATAGATGTCCTATTACCGTAGTTTATAAACCGCTACAAGAGATCAACCTATCACAACGGTTATGTAACCGCTGCTATAAATATCCTATGATAGCGATAACATAATCGTTGCCATAGGCAATCTATAGCAACGGTTTCTTAACCACTGCCATAGGTCTAGTGTAGCGATTGACACCGAATCTATGACAGTGGTTGGCATGGATATGACAGCGATTATAAAATCACTACCGTAGATCTTGAATAATTAAAAAATAAATTATTATTTTATATATTTTATCTATATATAGATATGATAACATAAGAAATAAATATAATTAAAATATAATTTATTATGAATAAAATTTATTATTATTTTAAAAAAAAAAAAAAAAAAATACAAAAAATCTTCTAAACTACATATTGTCGTCGTCATCGGCGCTGGCTAGAGCTGAAACGGAAATGGGCCAATATTCTCGAGCCCTGACTTGAAATACATGCTGGATCGAATCTTCTACTCATGATGCTCAGATGAGATGCGCGTCCTCAGCCCGATTGCCTGGTCGCAGCATTATCTGCATCCAATGCTCCTCAAGTCTCCTGACTGACGCACTGAAAATCTGTGAGAAGACGCTCGTCTCGGACCGTATCTCATCGCTATGTCGGCTTACATCAGATCCTCCTAGAGTGCCAGGCCCGACCTGAGATAGATGGCATGGCCTGAGGATCTATCTAGCCCTAAATTCAATAATCTAAATTAAATAAAATTTTATTAGAAATAATAATAAAATATATATACTAATATTTTTAATACTTACAAAATATGCCCGATGTGGCATTCACGTTGCCCATCTTATCCTGCGGCTGGATCGAAAGTCTATTACGGCTGGCTCACTCCATCTCTCAATCAACTATAACAAAATAAATTTCAAAAAAAGATAAAAATATAATTTAATTTATTAGTAAGATTTAGAATTATTATCTCTTAACATGATGGCCATAGGACTCGGTCTAGAGTGTGCGATACTCCTGGTGCTAATGGTTCTCTCAGTTTGATGGAGATAGCCAACAAAATTAAATAAAAATAATAAAATTTAAAAAATTTTTAAAAGTTAAAAGATATAAGAATTTTATTCGAACTTCTGCTCCTTTCTAACCATCCTCTTCCACCGACTCGGAAGACAGTCCTATATCCAAGAAACAAGCTTCTTTGGTATCTCGTCGGTCTCGAAGCCATCCTCTGTGGAGCTTGATCTTGTAATCCTAATCACTCTTCGATCTCTTCAGTCGACATCTCGAAGCCCTTCGTATCGAGAAAGTCTACCTCCTCTTAATTTATCAAAATTCAGTTATAAAATGTTCTAATCAAATATATATAGTGTAAATATAAAAATATAAACTAAGATGCGCGTACTTACCTATATCTCCTCTCATACCCAGTTTCTGATACACATCCATCAAATGCCAGTCTTTGGGCTCATGGGAATGATGTCCGACCGTCTCACAAGCACTCCAAAAAAGAAATGCATCTTCGTGCTAGTCTCTCTACCGACGTCCCCTTCAATCATACTGCACTCACCTGATGCTGGCTTTTACACGTGTGCATACTTGTGGGTTGCAAAATATTCAGCTGATGACACCTACAATGCAATACGTTTATGCAAAATATAAGTGTACAAAACTATATAAAAAAATAAATTATGCTAATATAATAAAAATGTACACTCAGATGCCTGCAATGGTAGAGGCTCAGCTGTCGGTGGAATAGATACCGTCAGTAGAGTAGATGCCGATAGTAAAGATTCTTGAGCAGTCGATATCGAGGTGGATGGAGTATGCTCCAACTACTCCTCGATGCTGAACTGCACGTAACCCACCAAGAGGCAGGGTGAAAGCTAGATAGCATTTCGGTCCATTTGACTGCAACGTTAATGAACATTAATCAATATAATCGTGAATATCAAATTTATTCGTTCGAAAGAGCAGGCTCACGCCTAAACAACCGACTCCGTGTTTTAGACATCCAACTAGGATCACGGCCGAGCCAACTTGATGTGTGCCATTCCCCTTGATCACTCCTTCTCATCTTTCTCATCACGATGGTGGCGAGCCGAACCCCCCCTCCATCTCTCGTCTTTCCTCTCTCCCTCTCTCGTCTTCCTCATCGGCGAGGTGACCCTCCTCCCTCTCTCTCTTTCGATCTCCTCACTAGCAGGCCGAACCATCCCTCCAGTTATGCCGAGGTCGGACCCCCTCTCCCTTCTCTCGCTCCCTCAAATCTCCCACTCTCCTCTCCGATCTTCGTTGTGAGGCCAGACCCCCCCTCCCAATGATTCGAGGTCGGACCCCCTCCTTCTAATCATGGCAGAAGGTAGATCCTCCCTTCCTCTCTCAAGTATAGATCATTGGGTATTCATTTGATTGGATAAGTAATTAAAATGGTTTAGATCTGAATATCCTTTCTAATTCGATCATATTAGATCTAGTTCACAACTGCCGACATGGCACGGCCCAAGGCTACCCCATGGCATGTTTCAAACTACGCATGCAGATAATTATAATTTTATAATAAATATTTATAATATTTATTATAAATATTTATAAATCATTATAATATATTGATTAAATAATACTATAAAATTAAAAAATTATACCTGCGCTATAGAGAGCAGGTCGCATTGAAAGCTCCGGGGTCGTCAACGTTATACTAGAGAGGACAACGTACTTAGAAAAATCTGCAAAATAAAGTAAGAATGAGATAGACAAGAGAGAAAAAAAGAAAAAAAAAAGGCAGGAGCGTCAGGGGGGGGCCAGAGGGAGGGGCATATGACGAGGACGCCGAAGGAGGCTTCACACTCGCGGAAGCTCAGAAAGGTGGTAGTGTGGGGGATGGAATTTCGTGGACCGAAGGAGGGGATGGGGTTCGTCGGAGGGGGTTCGTTGGGACCAAGAGGGTCGATGGAGGGCGGGGGGGATTCATGCGGTGAGAGGGTGGAGGGGGGGTTTCACGGGGCCGCAAGGTCGGATGGGCGTTCACTAGAGGAGATTCGCTGGGAGCCGGGAGGGTCGGATGGAGGGGGGGGGGTCGGGTGGGGGTGCGGGGGAGCTATCGGAGAGGGAGGGAGAAGGAGGAGGGCGTCGGTTGGGGCAGGAGGAGCGACATCGATCGGGGGAGGAGGGTTGATGTGGTGGAGGGAGGAGGGGCGACGTCATTGGAGGAGGAAGTGTGTCCAGGGGGAGGGGGCTTCCTCGGAGGAGAGGGGCGACGTGACTGGGAGGGAGAGGGGCGATGTCGGTCGGGGGGGAAGAAAGGCGACGTCGGCCAGGGGGAGGAGGGACGACGTCGGTCGAGGGGGAGGAGGGGCAACGTCGATTGGGAAGGGGAGGAGGAGCGACATCAATCGGAGGAAGAAGCCTCACCAATGACGAAAAGGAGGGGGAAGAGAAAGAGTGAGAGAGATTGAGCGCGCACGGAAGGAAAGAAAAAATTTAAAGATTTTTAGTCTAACCTATGGTAGCGATTATCGAACCATTGTCATAGATGAAAAATATTTTTTTTTTTATTTTAATGTCCATCTTTATCGTTCATTATCTAAATAATTATCATTAGAGTATCGTCGCAAAAGGTCACCTCAATCCGATGGCCCTAGCTTCATCGATCAAAAAAATTTGATTTCGATGATTACAAATGATGATGCAATGGTCTGATAGATGGAGATTTTTGATGGATTCAAAAATCAGTAACGATGATCTCGATGATGTTTGTAGCATACTATCAAAGTTTTACTTCAATCGGATATCGTTATCATGGTCAATTTAGTAAGAAATGATTTCGACCGTTAAATTAGAAATAAGCAATCAAAGGGTTAAACGACGTTCGATTATGAGATAATTTTTTAGTTAAATAATTTTTATTATAATTTTAAATATTTTATATGGTGATGATAGTAAAATTTAAATTATTTTCATATAAACTATTCATGTTAAGCAGATATTGCAAAAGCACGAGCATAACAATCAGTGAAGTTTCAGAATGGTTATCAAGAGACGTATAGTTTTAGATCGTTCTTCATCTCACGAGTTGAATTTTATAATCACCATCATAAAAAATGATTAAAATAGTAGTCAAGATCATTTATAAAAAAAATTATCTCATAATCGGACACCGTTTGGTCCTTTGATCAATCATTTATCATTTAACGGTCGAAACTAATCTATACTAAATTGATCAAGATAACAATATCTGATTGAAGTAAAACTTTGATAGTATGCTATGAATATCACCAAAATTATCGTTGTAAATTTTTGGATCCATCAAAGATCTTCATTTATCAGATCATCGCATCATCGTTTGTGGTCGTCGAAATTGAATTTTTCTGATCGACGAAGCTAGGGCCATCGGATCGAGGCAACTTTTTGCGAAGATACTCCAATGATAATTATTTAGATAATGAATGATAAAAATAATCATTAAATTTTAAAATTATATAATATTTAAAAATATATATATATATGATAATGATTATAATTAACCACTGCCATAAATCAGATTATAGCAGTGGTTCCTACTAACCGCTGCTATAGGTCCGATTTATGGTAGTGGTTACAATGAACCACTGCTATAGGTCGATCTATGATAGCGGTTTTTTGTAACCGCTGCTATAGGTCCAACCTACGATAGTGATTTTCTATAACCGTTGTTATATGTCGGACCTATAGCAGTGGTTACAAAAACCACAGTCATAGGTCCGACTTATAGTAGCGGTTAACGAAAATCACTGCCGTAGGAGCTATGGAAGCAGTTTCGAAATCGTTGTCATAGTAACCACTGTCATAGGCCATTTTTGTAGTAGTGATCTTCTCCAAACCATTTCCCTCTCCCCTGATTCGGACACCAGGCACTGAAAGTGGAATCTTGATGGCATCTACCGTGTCAGAGTTGGTTATAATTTCTTCTCACACAATGGAGTAATCCCCCTCATTGGTAAAACCTTCTGAAAACTTCCCATTCCTAAGAAGGCCAAACTATTCTCCTGACTATGCTACCATGATAGAATACTGACAAAGGAGAATCTAATTAAACAAGGTGTCAACATCAACGGAAGGTGCCCTCTCTGCGATGAACATGGCGAGTCTTTGAGCCACCTCTTCTTATAGTGTGAATTCTCCAAAGCCTACTAGACCATTATCCTAACCAACCTTAACATCACAGAGCTCCCTCAATCTTTCTCCAAAGTTTGGGATTCCTGGAGGCACTCTCAATCCATCAAAACTCGATTCCTAGCTCTTGAATGTCTACTCGTTACTGCAGTTTGGTGTCTCTAGAAGAAATGCAATAGAAGAATTTTTGATTTCAAAGCGACCATGCCACCAAGGACGGCAAGACAAGCTATCTCAACATTTCAAAGTTGGGTCTCTTCGGTCTCTCATCCAAATATTACTCCCTTACTCTCTCAACTTACCCAGATCCCTGATTAAATATGGTGCCTGGAGAAGTCACTGAGGAAGCTTTGCTCCAGAATAAGCTAGAGACATGGGTACCTAACCTCCCTAACTTCTCAAGATAAGTCCCATGGTAGAGTCCACTCAGACTGTTCCCCCTATTCATGCACCTTTCGAAGCCTCCATCTTCTTATGATTTCCTCCTCATGTACTTTCCCAAGCCTCGAAGGCATTAGCGCACCATAGGAACCATTGTCTTACTCGACACCGTCTATTATCCAGCGGTCACTACAACCTCAATCCCGCCCATCCAGGCCCATATGACATTTCCATGCAACTAACGAGCCCATCCTCTCTTCCTATATGTTCGTAAATAAATATCTACTCACCACACTGTACTTACCATATTTCAATATTAATGCACTTCTCGGGGGAAGTTTCTTACTTCCACTTGGATTGTCAAAAAGAAGAAAAGAAGTCAAGTATTCAGATAATGAACAACAGAAGATGTGCCATAAAAGAAATAATGTTTCACTAATATTTATGATACATGATTACAAAATAGGTCAAAGACTAAGCAAGACTTCGTTACAAAAGAAGAAGATCAAAATTACCTGGGCCCCAATTTTGCAAGGTTGATGACTCCGACAAGATAAATTGGCTTAAGAGCGACACCAAGAAAAGCAAGAAGAAGACTTATAAAGGCCCAGTCTTTGAGGCTTAAAGGCCCCTTGGTACAGTCTTCACTCCACTCGAAGGGGTTGAGGAAGTTGAGATTAGCCTCGAGGAAGAGCTTTGCCACTTGGCTCTTTCACTTGTTGAAGCCCTTCAACTACAATAAGGGCAAGCTCCACATGATAATCCCCCAAAACCATATACTCCTCCACAGCTCGAAGGGTCATCTACTTAGCTTTGACAGTCTAGAACTTGGCAATTTTTAGCTCCTTAATCGTGGTAGCTCAAAGCTTAACCACCTCAGCTCAGCCCTCCATGACCCATAGCTTACTCTTAATTGATCTCAATTTCGCCTCCATAGTGGCCACCCTCTCCCTAGCTTCATGCAAGGCTAATTTGAGTTCCTCTACCTGATACGTGAGGTGCCTCTCATATGATGAAGCTATAGAATCAATATCTTATAAGAAACTAAGGATTTAGTAATGAGCTTGGCTCCTTGAAAAAAGAAAAGAGAAAGAATTGCAAAATCACCATTCAATGATGACTTAGATGGCTATCAGAGCATCTGCTGAGAGAACTTAGATAACTAGTCATATAGAAACTCTCAATGTACTAGAGTAAACTTAAAAAGATTTTTGAAAGCTCTCCAACTACAAGAGAACTGTTAGGGCTCACTCCCCATATATAGAGCCCCAAATGATCTAAATCAGCTTGATTGGTCATCTTTCTGTCCGAATCAGCAGGCATATATTGCATGCAACCCCACCTCCAGATGGCCAACGCTACTCTAGAAAGGCAAAATGAGGCAACTTGCCCTTCAGAGAGCTACCACTTAAAATTTAATGGCCCCTTCAAAGTAGCATAGTGTTTGATGGTGCAGCTATTTCACTCAAAACAAAGAAGTTGGCTCGGATATGGAAGTAGGGGATAAGTTATATAGCAATAAATAATCATAATGATGTGACATGACTGAATATATCTAGCTTGTAGTCGATGTGGCAACCTAAGCATATTCTCGATATTCTAAGGCAAGTAGACTGAGACTACCATTGCTGATCTGAAGGCCAAGATGAGTTGATTGGAGGTAGCCAACCTCCAAGATTGTAGGCCGCACACAAGTAGGCACCCATGTAGCTCGATATCTATCCCCGATCGACTAAAACCCTCTCACCTAGCTTGGTGGCCTTCCCACCTTATGCGAAAGCATATCCCCTCCATCATGCTAAGAGTGAAGATTACTATAATAATCCCAAACAATTATGCTATATTCTAAAACGGTTATGATGCAATCTTACTTGGTTATAACATGACTCTGACCTATTATAGTAGGGTCTTTAAGAACTTTCAACCCCTTGTCTATATATAGGCCTTGAACCCCTCTATCATAAACCCCCATATATGGAGGTCTTTCATTCATCTCTCCCACCATAGCATCTTCTTTGATTTTAGCATCGAAGAATTCATTAGGAAGTCTACCTTCTCGATTAGAATGTGTCTGGTTCTTTGAAATTCATCGGCAGTTCACCTTGAGGGTTATAGTTTGACTATTTACCCTTTGATCATTGAGGTTATGTTGCCTTGTAGATTGGATTGCATCAAGATGGAATCAACAAAAGCCCTATGGCATGAGAATCTAGAAATCCATGGCATGGTAGAGTGAAAATAGAAAGAGTTTCTATTTAGGTTTTCACATTGGAGTCGAATATTACTCGAAGACGAGTTCACCTAAACAATCTGATCGGAGCAATAGAAGAACTAATCACACAGGTAGCTGCACCAAGAGGTTCGCATTCAGCTCTGATGGGTTGCCACCATATACTGCTAGGTGTCACTGGTGGATTTTGGGAGCAATTAGAATGATTTAGATGATCGATCATTCTAGCTGTTCGAATCAGAAGAGTTCTGATCCATCGAAAGGAGTTTCGATGATGTCGATGATAGAGATCATGACATATCCCATTACCATACAGAACTGAATATAACTGGGTCACACAAACAAGGGTTTGAATCTGGTGATCATCAATTGAACTGATCTAGTTCAATTGATCTGAATGAGATTCAATTAGGTTCAAGGAAATCGTGCTAGCACTCGATTGAACCTAACGTTCTTCTTTTACTATCATAAGTTGTCCTGACTGAGCCAAAGGAGTTTGTGCTCAATCAGAGTATTGTCTGACTGGAGGTTGTCCAGTCAGAAAAGTTGTCTTATTTAATTTTGCCATTTTTGGTCTACCATTTAAAAATTTGACTGGTCAAATTGACTTGACACTTTGACTTTTGACCACATGTCATGCACCTATTGGAGAGCTGGTGGGGGCCTGTCCCCTGCCAGAACCTGGCAAGGAGGAGG
Source organism: Cocos nucifera (assembly GCA_006176705.1). Classification (NCBI taxonomy): domain Eukaryota; kingdom Viridiplantae; phylum Streptophyta; class Magnoliopsida; order Arecales; family Arecaceae; genus Cocos; species Cocos nucifera. Next base: position 197,894 of record QRFJ01007413.1, on the reverse strand, counting down.
GCGCACGCCACCCTAGGCGTGTGCCCAAGTTGGAGGCGCCTAGGAGTCCTTGTTGGACAAGGACTCCATCTCCTTTTTGGATTCCAATTAGAGTTCTTCTAAGAACCAACTTTGACTGGTCTTAGGCACCCTCTAAGGAGGAATCCAGGGGACTCTATTCCCACCAATCAGATTTAGATCTGATTTCACAAAGGGTTGTGATTGGTTGGGAAGAAGAGGAGTTGGATCACGCTTAGTCTATAAATAAGACCCTGTGCCCAACTCAGATTTAGATGAGAATTAAAACCCCATGCCCCAAGGCTGCCTCTCCCCTCTTCCTCCATGCCAAACCACCTTCTCCCCTTGCTCTCCACGTCCAAAAGGAGTTTTGGACTTTGGTTGGTGCGATTCAGATCAAAGAAAGGCGATCAAAAGCAAGAAGGCTGCACTGCTGCAAAGGACGACTGCTGATCTTCAAAAGGAGTTTTGAAGATCCTCCAGATCAGATCCAGATCTGATTTTTGGAGACGTGATAGAGAAGAAGAGGATCTCCAGATCTAGCCCGAGTGGATACCGGTAGAGGCCAGGCACTTGCGTGGCTAGATCCAGAACCTTCCGCTGCATACAGGATCATCAACGGGTAATAGGATTACCCAAATCAGGTAAATTAAATTTGATTTAATTTATCTTTTATTTTATTTTATTTATTAAAATAATAAGAATCAGATCTAAAATATTTCAGATCTGATTAGATCAAAGAAAAATTTTTTTGAAATATATCTCTTGATCTGATCAGATCTGAACGAACCTGGATCGGAAAATCAGGATTTTTCTTCAACTGGTATCAGAGCCAAGGTTCTAAAATTATTTAGATCTGATTTTAAATTTATTTTAATTAAAAAATAAGTGATTTTAGATGTCACATGAGATGTGATCAGATCTAAAATCAAAAAAATTAAAATTAAATAATTTGGATCTAAGATTAGAAGATATGCATGACTAGTTCTAGAATAGAATAGTTCTATAGAATAGTCTTGCATGTTTTTGATTTAATCTGATTAAATCATATTTTAGATCTATTTATTTACTATTTTTTGATATTATAAGTGATTATAATAACATCTAAAAAATAGTAAATAAAAATTATTTAATTTTAAACATCATATGAGATATGATTGATGCATGTCTAGACTAGTTGTAGAATAGTTCTACATAATTGTCTAGATTAGAATTTATTTTGATTAGATCAATTTAAATCTAATTTTTTAGATTATTATGAGATAATTTAGATCTGAAAATATGCATGATTTGATACATGAGATGTATGCAAAATATGCCATGATTAGATCTAATTTATATATGAGATATATGATATAGATCTAAAACTGTTTTGTAGTATTGCATGTTCCTGATTAAGGCGTTCCTCTTGGCCGTCCGATCATAAGAACGAAGAAGGGTTTAAAGGCCCTCTCTTTCCATTCGATGGGGTGTTCTTATGATGTGTAGGGGTGCTGCGTGTTCGTCCTTAATCAGAAACCCAAAACTTACTTTCTGCAAAACCCTAGATCCTGAAACCCTAGGATTTATTGTGCATATTTTGTTTATGAACCCTACTTAATTAAAAAATTAAGATTATGGAATATTAATTAGGTCTAAAATTGAGAATTTCAGATCTAAGACATATTCATAATACTGGGTTCGGGCTTGGGTAGCTCAATTAGGTCTAAGCGGTTGATCAAACCGAATCAAGAGTTGGTTAGATGGGATCAACAATGCTTAAATTGACCAGCCTAATAGGATTAAGTCTGGGTCAAGATCGAGTCACGATCAAGCAAGAAGACCTAATTAGGCTCAGAGGTTAGAGTCTGGATTGTAGGCTAACCCAATTGGTTCTGACTCAACAATTTGGTGTCTAAGGTAAGTTTGGCACATACGACCGACTGATTTTTAATTGGAAGCTACTCGACCTGAATGCATTCTTGTACGAGTTAATGGCATATTCCCTTCCACCGATCTCACTTACCTGGCCATATCTGTTGACACAGTTCTGATCTGAGGTGGTCAATAATCCGAGCTAACCCATGCCACTAGGTTAGTCATAATTGTTATGACTATGACAAGTCTAGTTTAATGAGACCTGAATCAATTCTTCCTAAGAAAAGATTAAGTCTGAGGTCTTCCACCATTGTAGATGTGCGGGCCCTTCCCGGGGTTGATTGTTCTCGGCTGGATACAGTGGCTCAGTTGCACCGAGAAGATGCAACCATGTCTATTAGGCATTGGATGCTATGGGCTGGAGGATGAGTTGGGCTCAATATTTCGGATACGGTGAGAGACTCAATTAGGAACCCAGTCTATGCAAATGGTGGGTCTGACTTAACTAAGGAGTGGATCAATATTCCGGATACGGTGAGATTCATGAATTAGAGACCAAGTTTGGGTGCACCATGATTAGAGAATCATTGAACAAGAGTTGTTCACTCATTGGCTAACCCATCACCAATAACTGTTAGGTGAGGTGATGAGTCAGTTGGTGAGACCGCACCACCCACTAGAAATCATTAATCATGGAGATTTTTGCATCTCTACAGAGGGAGTGTAGGGATCCAAGAAAATAGTGGAAGCTAATTTGTTTAAAAATAAAATCAAAAATTGGTCATTTAGTATCTAACTAGAATCTTTGACTCTCTAAAAAAATGGCGTCCAACCCATTGCACGTAACACACATAGACTGACCCAATTATAAAGATTGGAGAACAAAAATATTTTGGGTTTCAGAAGTTAACCATTATTGACAGGACCTCCCACCTTACCAGCCACTGAAAAGAGAGTCCTCTGAAAATCAAGATAATAAGGCAGATATTACATGTTGGGCTCGATGTCTGATGAGCTCCAGCGCCAACATGAAGATATCAGGACTGCTCACCAAATGTTGGCTCACCTGCAGGAGATGTTTGATGAACAGAGTCGCACAGCCAAGTATCAAGTCATGAAATGACCTTTTTAAGGCTAAGATGCGTGATGGGTAGTCAGTCCAAGATCACTGTCTGATGATGATCAAGGACATGGAAGAGCTTGAGAAGCATCTTCTTTGATTTTAGCATCGAAGAATTTGATTAGAATAAATTCAATGAGCCCTTTGATCATTTTGTTGCCTTGTAGATCAACAAAAGCGGCCTACAACAGTTACTCGAAGAACAATAGCAATAGTACTAGCTTATTGAGATATTATATTTAGTCTCATTTTCACTAGATAATACTTCTTATATGTTATATATTTATCTTACAAATATTGTAGGTAAATGTTTCCTTATCCATCTATGGTCGGTAGTTCTAATTTTTCTAATTTAAAAATTTAATCTAGTATCTTTTTATTTATTTTTAATAATATGGTTTAAATTTTAAATTATTTATTTGTTTATTATCATAAAATATTGTTGAGAGAATAAGGGAAAAATGGGATTCTTGATATAACCTCACCTACAAGATGTTCATTATATTTTTCCTTCTACATTTATTATTGGCATTTTTTATTTTCTTATTCGCTTTTCTTAGTTATTTTCTATCATAATTTTTACTTTATTATATTTTTTCTTGTATAGTTGTCTAAACTCTTGCTCTTGTCTTTCCCCTTGTACAATATTATGCGATTGTTCTCTCTCTTTCTCTCACCCTCCCTGTCTCCCTTCCTCCCAAATCGAGCATCACTTAACGTTTCAATCGAGCATCAATTGATGTTTGGCTTCTTCTTACTAACGCAAGCAACCCAATCCTAACAACTTGACCCTACTCTATGGTGCACCTACGGCAATAAAATTGATCTCAAATTGGGTGTAAGCTAGGTTTTGGATTTTAAGGTCGGATCAAACGTGATTCATGGTGAACATTTTTATCTTGGATTGGTTTCAAGCCCACCTTGTTCAAGTGGCATAATTCTGCTCCCTATTGGACTTGACATATGGGAACACCTCAAGCATTTGTTATGTAAGAAATTCAGATTTAGATGTGGAAACAAACATACCTTCAACCATTATTGATCAAGCCTGAATCCAATCCAGAATGAAGAAAAATGAAGCTGCAATGGATCTCCTTGAAACCTGCAAAAGATCACTGTAAAAGAGCTCTTCTAGTCTATGCGAAAGGATCTCGATGCCTATTATTGATAGAGAATCACAGACTGTATTTATAGGCTAGACTAGGGACTCTTTTAAATTATCACAAACTCTTCTTTCCATCAAAAAAGCATAGCCGTAGTGGAGTCCTTATTTTGACTTGAGTCTGATTTTATATTAAAAAAGTTTTAATCACCTTAATTATCTTAATTTATCTTTAATTAATTAGATTATATGTGGGCCACATCAAGTTTCTAATATTTGGGATCAGTATAATATTCTTCTACTTGGCCCATGTGGCATAATTAAGATACCGGATAGGTGATAAACAAAACTATAGCATGGCCATAAACTATCTCAAGTCAAAAACTCTCACTTAAATAAGAAATTTTAATACACGAATCATAACGGTCATATCCAAAAAGTGAATACTTTTTTCATGTATCACAATGCATGAAATCTTTTATTTAAGTACTTTGTACATTTTCTTTATGAATAACTTTATATAGACTATTCAGAGTCCAACTTTATGAAATGAACTTTATGTGCACAAAATAAAAATATGTCCTTTATTTCTTAGAATAAGTGTTTTACAAGAAGCTAATAAAAAAAAAATTGAATTAATGATTGTCATATGATCCACATGATCTTTAAACTATTTGACTGATAATCTTTTAGTTATGAAGTCTGCAACCATTAATTCAGTACTGATAAGCTAAATATCTACTTCATGCTTCTTAACATGATCTTTAATAGCAAGATATTTTATATCGATGTGCTTGCTGTGACTTTCATTTTTATCATTCTCAGAAAAAAAAATGGCAGCTGAGTTATCACAATAAATCTTTATTGGTCTTGCAAAAGAATCGACAACCCTCAAATCATAAATGAGATTGCTCATCCATATAGCCTATGAAGTAGCTTCATAGCATGCAACGAACTCTACCTCCATGATAGATGAAGCAACTATTGATTGCTTACTACTTTTTCAAGATACAGCACCTCCAGCAAGAAGAAAAATGTATCCTAAAGTAGACTTTTTTGTATCCATACATCTACCAAAATCTGAGTCCGAATAGCCAATCACCTCCAAATGATTAGTATGTCTGTAGGTAAGCATATAATGCTTGATTTTTTGTAGGTATCGCATAACCTTTTTTATAGCTTTCCAATGATCAAGACCAGGATTACTTTTATATCTACCCAAAATGCCTACTGCATATGCTATATCAGATCTTGTACAGACATATGCATACATGAAGCTTTCCACTGCAAATGTATATGGGATGTTCTTCATTTGCTCTTTTTTTAATTTATTTTATGGATATTGATTCTGACTGAATTTATCATCTTTCATAATAGGTGCTACCGTAGGAGCACAATCTATCATTTTAAATCTTTCTAAAACTTTTTCGATATAGGCTTTTTGAGACAAACCTAAAATCTTTCATGACCTGTCTTTGTGAATCTCTATGCCAATGACATCATAGGCTTCACCCATATCCTTCATCTCAAAGTTTTGAGAAAGAAATAATTTTGTCTCTTTTAGTAAGCCCAAATCACTACTTGCAAGTAATATATCATCTACATATAGAATCAGATATATGTATTTACTCCTACTAACCTTAAGATATATGCATTGATCCATAATATTTTTTATAAAGCCAAAAGAGCTTATAACATCATGGAATTTCATATACCATCGATAGGAGGCCTATTTAAATCCGTATATAGACTTCTTTAGCTTGCATACAAGGTGACTATCTTTATCTGTATAGAAATCTTCAGACTGAGTCATATACACTGTCTCTTCAAGATTTTCATTCAAAAATGATATTTTCACATCCATTTGATATAACTCTAAATCAAAATGAGCTACTAAGGTCATAATTATCTTTAATGAATCCTTCTTTGAAACTGGAGAGAAGGTTTCATGATAGTCAATACCTTCTTTTTTAGTGAAATCCTTAGCTATAAGTCTAGCCTTATGTCGTTCAATTTTATCTGAGGAGTCTCTTTTGATCTTATATATCCATTTATAGCCAATAGTTGAAGTACCCTTAGATAACTCAACGAGATCCCATATCTGATTTTTAACCATGGATTCCATCTCATCCTTCATGGCATCATACCAGTGTATGTAATTATTTTCACTTATGGCTTATGAAAATGAATTAGGATCATTATTAGTTCCAACATCAAAATCAGAATCTTGTAGGTAGACAATGTAATCACTAAAAATTATAGGCCTTCTTTTTCTTAAAAATCTTCTTAATCCTAGTGCTTCATCTGTATTTTGAGTAATTTAAATTATAGGTTCATCATGAACTTGCTCTTCATAGAGTGGTAGTTCTTGAATTGGTTGTCCATGATCTTGTGGATCATCTTGAATAACAATCAATTCTTCATCTTTTATGGGTTGATCAATTTGATCTCTTATTTTCTTAAATTTATTCCTACGAGAAAAACCACTCCCACTAAGTTCATAATCCTCAAGAAATTTTGTATTCCTAGCCTCAACAATTTTGGGTACATGGTTAGGACAATAAAATCTATATCCTTTGGAATTTACTGCATAGCTAATAAAATGACCACTAATTATTCTAGAATCCAATTTATTTAAATATGGATTATAAATCCGTACCTCAATTGGACATCCCTATATATGTAAATGACTTAAACTTGATTTTCATCCTTTCCACAACTCAAAAGGAGTTTTAGATATAGCCTTTGATGGGATCCTATTTAAGACATATACAGCGGCCTTTAGTGTTTCACTCCAAAAAAATAAAGAAAGATTAGAACTACTAATCATACTTCTTACCATATCCATTAGTGTACGGTTCCTTCTTTCTACCACACCATTTTGCGATGGTATTTCAGGCATTGTATATTGGGCAATAATACCCTCTTCTTCAAAGAACTTACCAAATGGGCCTATCATTTAATCATTTTTAGTGTACCTTCCATAGTATTCTCCATCTCTATCAGATCTTACGATCTTTATTTTCTTATCCATCTATTTCTCTACTTCTGCTTTATAAATCTTAAAAGCATCTAGTGCCTCATCTTTTTCAAACAGAAGGTAGAGATACATATATCTAGTATAGTTATCAATAAATGAGATAAAATATCTCTGACCATTAAAATAGAAAGTAAAAAATGATCCATAAATATAAGTGTGCATGATTTTCAAAATATTAGAACTCCTTTTGGCACCTTTAGAGAACTTACTAGTTTGCTCTCGCTTTATGCAATCCAAATAAGTACCAAAGTCAGTAAAATCAATATCTTTTAAAATGTTATCATTTACCAACCTCTTTATTCTCTCTAAAGAGATATGAGCTAACCTTTTGTGCCATAAATTTGAAAAGTTCTCTTTAATAATGTTTCTCTTTATGCCAATATTATCACCATACATAGATGAATGATTACTTTCATAATTTAGATTCAAATCTAATTTATATAAACCATCCATTAGAAAATTAGTTTTAATAATCTTTTTATTCCAAAAAAGATTAACTATAGAATTTTTAAAATAAAAACTAAAATCAAGACTTGTCAATTTGAAAATAGAAATTAAATTTCTAAAAAAATTAGGAACATAAAAAATATTTTTAAGGTCCAAAATAAAATCAAAATTTAAAATTAATCTAAAGGTTCCCACAGCCTCCACGTGTGAACGTATCCGATTGCCTGAGTAGATACCTTATTCACTTCTCTTTGAATCCCTTGAATTGAGAAAGCCCTGCATGGTATTGGCAATGTAAATTATAGTATCAGAATCAATCTACCAAGTGTTATTAGGAACATCAACAAAAAATGATTCATGACACACAAGAGATATGAAAATATCTTTCTTTTCAAGCCATTTCTTATACTTTATGCAGTCCTTCTTCATGTATCCTTTTTTCTTGCAAAAAAAGCATGCATCTTTATTGCCATGATATTTCATTGACACTGTAGCATCCTTCTTTTCTTTAGAAATATCTTTTTTCTTTTTATCTTTACTATGAGTAATAAGATTGGCACTTTCATACTTTATGTCTTGCTTCTCTTATTTCAGTCTTACTTTCTCTTGAATACACATGGTCAAAAGTTTATTAACAGATCCTTTTTTTTTATGTGTGTTATAGAAGATTTTGAAGGGCTAAATTCTGCAGGTAGAGAATTCAAAATAAAATGAACTAGAAAAGAGTCAGAAATATCAACTTCTAAAGATTTAAGTTGAGCAGCAATATCTCTTATTTTCATGATATGGTCACGTACACCTTTAGAACTATCAAACCTCATGCCTGTAAATTTCTTCATTAGGATACTAGCCAAAGCTTTATCAGAACTTTCAAATTGTTCTTCAATTGCCTTCATAAAATCTTTGTTCTTATCATATTGAGAGATTAACCCTCTAATACTTTTAGGCACTCGAGACTTGATGAGCATTAAACTCAAACGATTAGATCACTTCCATTTCTCATATGCCAAAATTTATTGTGGCATACTTGAGTCCGTGGGAATAGGTGGCTCATCCACACGAAGTACCAAATCAAGATCTTTGTATCCAAGAGTGTAAAGAATGCTATCTTTTCAGTCAGAAAAATTATCACCATTTAACATTGGAATAAGAGCAGCATCATTAATATATATAGTAGGATTAGCTGCAATAATAAAAAAATATAGAAAACTTTAGTGCTATAAAGCTAAATCATAATTTGAAATAAATAATTTTAGTAATAAATTCTAACCTTCCTTTGGATAGAGGCGCATCATGCATAGAATTTATTAATACTTGATTAATAAAACCAGCAACATAAATATTAAAAATAGTAAATTTTTATATCTATGGGTCTAGAAAAAATCTATTCTTAATATCTAAATTATCATCTTATTTTAATTAAATCATAAAAATAACCACTCCTTATGGGTAAAGTTAATTATCTCTATGACTTAATTATAATTTTATTCTCATGCCATTGTTCTTTAATTTATTTTTTTTATATAACTTTTATTATTTTTTAGAATGCCATGGCTATTTTTAAAAATAATAAATTCATTAACTTTAATATGGCATTTGAATATCCCTATTAACCATATAAAATTTTGTTATGGTTTTCGTCATAATTTGATCAGATATTTTTCAGCAAATAAATAATAATCTGATCAAAATAAATTACAAAATTTAATTCAAAAGGATCTTTATGCAATAAAGTTTATTATGAGGATTAAAATAGCCCATGTGTCTTCACATAATAAACTTTATCATAATTATCAAAATAATAATATTTTTTTAGGGACCTTTATAAAATTATTATTTTATCAGGGATTAATTTGTAAAAATCCCTATATGACCTTTATAGAACACATATCTTTATGAGGGGCTTTATTGCAAAATTGCACTTTTAGGTGAAATGGATTTTTGGATTGCGGGTTGAAATCCGAAACGCATTAGCCCAAAATCCCCTTTTCCCTTCTTCTTTTCTTCCCCGATCCATCTAGAAAACCCATGGCCGCCATCGTCCCTTCTTGGCCGGCACTCGATCATGCCGCAAACACCACCGACAAGGGCCGATCGGTGTTCACACACCAACGACCGGTGTGAGACCACCGTCTGACCGCCAGATCACTGGCCTTCCTCATTTTTTTTTGTTCTTCATGCAAATGGAAGCCATGGAAGAGCCGAAAAATTCGACGCTCCTCTCCTGAGCACCGTCGACGGCCATTGGTCGGCCACCAAGGGTGGGACATGGGCCAGAGGTCCGACCATCGGAAGAGAAGAGGAAGAGGGCATGTCTCAGCCCTCTCCTTCCTTCTTTAATTTTTTTTTTTTAATTTAAGGAAAGAAAGGGTTATTGTTAAAGCCCCAAGTCGGAGAAACGGCCATCAAAATGAAGAAAGGAGGTCCATCGACCTTCTTCTTCGATTGAATTTATTTATTTATTTATTTTATTCAAAAATAATTTTTGATTTTAATTAAAAAGAAAAATTATAAAATAAATAAATAAATAAAAACTTAAACTGTTATGAAATGCAGGAATCGTTTCTAATCTTGATGATTTCGATTTTATAAGATCAGTAAGTTGATCAAAACAGCATGGAGGTTGCTCTGATACCACTGAATGTAAGAAATTTAGACTTAGATGCGGAAACAAACATATCACCAGCCATTGTTGATCAAGCCTGAATCCAATCTGGAATGAAGAAAAATGAAGCTGCAATGGATCTTCTCGAAACCTGCAAAAGACTACTCCAAAAGAGCTCTTCTAGTCTATGCCAGAGAATCTCGATGCCTATTGTTGATGGAGAGTCACAGGCCATATTTATAGGCTAGACTAGGAACTCTTTTAAATTATCACAAACTCTTCTTTCCAACAAAGAAGCATTGCCATAGTAGAATCCTTATTTTGACCTGAGTCTGACTTTATATTAAAAGAATTTTAATCATCTTAATTATCTTAATTTATTTCTAATTAATTAGGTTACATGTAGGCCACATCAAGTCTCTAATATTTGGGATGAGTACAACATTTGTTTGATACAAATGAAAGAATAGTTGGCTGCAAGATCATATACACTTAGATGTGGTTTGTATCTTTCATGCGAAAGAATGACTGATCTTCTTTTGTAACATCAATCATTGGATCGCACCCCATATAGATGTCAAAGCACTTCGAACTTCTTCTTTTATCCATTTTTATCGATCTCAAAGTAATCGTTACATAATTCAATGGTAGATTCATGCAAAGGAAAGTGAATCCTTCTTTTGCACAAAAAATACAACCCTTACCCAAAATACTCCTATCATGTTATGCAATAAATTCACATCTCAAATGTACTTAGGGATTGGAGCATATTGCACCCACCCCACTCACATTCTAAATAACTATGGCAAATAGAAAAATTTAACAACCAAAATTCCCATTGATTGCATTGAGACAAGTGCTATGGATTAGAGCAAGAGCTATCAATAAGTTGAGCAGTTTAAATCACAATCACAAGTTTGGTTTTCATCAAGGATATGTGATTATTAATTCAAAAAATCCAGCAAATTCTTCAAAAGTTCAGAAAGAATTATGATAACAAAAAATTAGAAAAAAATAAAATTACAAGAAATATGGATATTTTCTATAGTTTAATTAAAAGTATTTATATTCAACGTATGAATTATAGGTGATAGCAAAAGACATCACCGCTAACAACAAACATAATATCATTAATTTGAAACACATATTTTAATAAGTCATGAATAATATATGAATAAATCATAAAATTTATGTATAATTTGAGAATGGTTGTACAGTTTTGAATTGTTTTGTTTTTGAAGGATAATTCAAAGAATCATTAAGCTAAGAGGAAAACTGAAAACAATTTGACAATTGATCAATAATTCAAAAAAAAATAACCCAACCCAAGAAAACGAGTTCATGACCAGATTGTTAGGTTCTATAGCATGATTGGGTGCCAAATATTCGAAAACTTAGAAAGTTTTAGACCAGGCCTAAAATGATCGGACCAAAATTTGGTCCACCCAAAAATACCACTATTTTATAGAGTAATTCTTTATGCACTACGTGTGGTATGATAAAATTGACGTAGAGTGCTCCATTTCATCACATTAGACTATGTAGTAGAAATGATAGTAGAACAATATTTAATGCCACTTAGTTTTTCTCTTCAGATTTTTTATGACGAAAATATCTTTTCCTTCTATAATGCCTTATATGACTTTCTATGAGTATGTATAACATCCAAAACTATATTTATGATTTTCTATGACATCTTAAATAATGTTTATGATTTCTTATCTCTTTATATGATATCCTATGGTTATTATAACTTTCTGTGAGTATATTATGACTTTTTGGATAATATATATGATTTTTTGAGATCTTATATGATTTTCTGAAAATATATATATATGACATTCTGAATAATATATATGGCCTCCTAATATTTTATATGACTTTTTATCAACATATATGACATTATGAACAATATACATGACTTTCTATGAATATATATATAATATTTTAAATAATATATATATGACATTCTATGAATATATACGACATCCTGAATATTATATATGACTTTCTATGCATATATATATGACATCTTGAACATTATATATGACTTCCTATGCATATATATATGATATCTTGAATATTATATATGGCTTTTCGATGCCTTACATGATTTTCTATAAATATATATGACATCCTAAAGAAAATATATATGATTTTCTATGAATATATATGACATCCTGAACATTACATATAATTTTTTGATATCTTATTTAACTTTTTATTAATATATATGATATCCTAAATAATATATATGATAATATATATGACTTTCTGTATCTTTATATGACTTCTTATTAGTTATTATGATTTTCTGTTGCCTTATTATAGCTTTTAATTGTGTTATATGGCAGCAGGAAGTCATAATACTATTTTTTTATTATTCTATGAAGATAAAAGATACTTTCGTCAACAAAAATTTGATAGAAAAAAAAAGTCGAACTATATTAAATATTATTCTATTATTACTTATATTATGTAGTCCAATACGGTGGAATGATGTGCTCCATGTTAATTTTATTACACAATGCATAAAGAATTACTCATATTCTATATACACCAACATCCGTCTTAGTTAGGAATGGACCCGGCTCAAGCCCACTACTACCCATAATTAGGAGACCCAAACTAAGGACGTAAATTATCGAGCCCGCCGGCGAAAACAGCCGTACCATCCATGCATGGAAAAGGTGGACTTTATGCATGAGATAAGTCGTACATTTTGAACCCTCGGTTCAAAATTTTTATTAAATTTTTTTTTAAAAAAAATTATAATAGAACCACTTCAATTTTTTATGAAGATTATTTTCATGTCAAAATTTTTAATTCTTTCAATTAGATCTCCAAATTTAATTTCTTCCGTTGGAATCCTGGCCACGGCTTGCCTCCCTCCATTCTCCATCTTTATCATCATACGCCCGCTTCTGCTTCGTAGGGCCAAACAATATTCAAAGATGCTCCCCCCGACGGGAATATCCCTCTTCCATCCGCCTCGTATTGCACGCACCAGGTGCAATCGGACCGCGTAAGTCCCAAGCCTCGCATTTGACCAATTCGCAACTGCGCGCAATCCACCATGCCCCGCGATTTGCCCTGGTTCACTTGCACCTGGTGCATCCAATAATTCCCGGCTTTTTCTTCTTGCTGCTTTTGTTTATTCTTTCCTTTCTTTCTATTTCCAAAGATTAAAACCCTTTCAATTCAATCTCTAACAATAGAACATTTGTTGCTACGGGGCAACCACAATAATATTCTTTCCTTTCTTTCTATTTCCAAAGAATAAAACCCTTTCAATTCAATCTCTAACAATAGAACATTTGTTGCGACGGGGCAACCACAATAATAAAACGAGAGCTTATGAAGAAAGCGTACTAGAGTGATTTTAACTCGTACCATCCATTGCCCAAGCAAACAAACAAAACCGGTATGCCAGAAGGAAAAAAAAAAAAAAAAAAAAAGTCCATCTCTTCATCTTTTCTCGTCACCATCTCCCACATCCCTTTCTGATCAAGGCTCTCCATCTTCCCCACCAATATCTCAATCTTTGCTTTTCGGACGGGTTGATTTTTTTTTTTTTTTATCTTTTTTTAAATGGAAAGGGAGGCAAAGAATGCCACCCTGCTTTTACCAAAACAGAGAATATTGATTTGAATAGGCCCTGCAGAGAGTATTTACTTTTAGACCCCAACATAACCAGCTTCCATGGCATTTATTCCAAATATTTCCTTCAGCCTTCACCAGTTCATTTGCATTTGGAATAGATGAAACACCAGACCGACCTTCATGAACCTGTTCTCTGCATTTCATTCCACGAGTTTGTACCCTTTTTTTCAGTAATAATTAGTTTGTCCTTTCAGTATTCAGAGCTAAAAAAAAAAAAAAAAAAAGACAGCTCATGCCATTGTGAGATCCAACAAGCTCTGCATGCAGAAGATACTGTTTTCGTATTTTGATTCACAAAAGAGCACCCTCTCTAACTTCTACAACAAAGCAATCCATAACCGGTCGGTGTATGTATTGAACCATAAGCATTGCCTTCCACCATCTGATTCTTGTACCAAAATCTCCTGATGATCAGCCCAGAACAATGAGAGGGCTTATGATGACATTGTCCTCGTAAAACCAGAAATCGGGGTACCTAGTTTAAGTTATTGTTTGACCAGACCACCCACTGTAAAATGATTCTATTGAAAGAATACAATATGGAAAGCAGAACAGAAATCGAATCATGGATCATATAACCAACATTTTTCAAAGAAAAGACCGAAATCTTAACAACAAAAAAATCATAAAGTAATAAAGGAAAAGAAATAATAAGCACTTCCAGTTAGGTTCTTCTACAGCAAAAAGGGAAAAACACTAAACTTTGGATGTCACAAACGCAAGATTCTGATGTGATTCATCTTCAGGGATTATTTCTTAGGTAGCCATCATCATCCGAACAAACTCCTCATAATTCACCTGTCCATCACCATCGATATCGGCTTCCCTGATCATCTGCTCAACCTCTTCATCAGTCAGTTTCTCCCCAAGATTGATCATCACATTCCTCAGCTACATGCATGAGAAATGAAATTACATTGACAATCAAATATCGACAAGTGCGATGATGAAAACCATAATTCAATGCTTTTCAATGGAAAATATAATTTTTATAACATATATTTAATCTGTTCGAATTGTCTCACCCATAGACATAATACCCCATCATCATGATGGTAACCTAGTTCCTAAGAAGGGTGATAGATATGTCATGTAATTCTAGATAGTAAATGAAACAAAACCCGATACCCAGTAATCATCAAGTTGTTCCCCACCCTTGATGTGGTAATTAAGAGACACCACTAGGGTTTGAATCCTAGACCTTTTCTATAGACATGCCCTGAGGAGAGGGTGCCAACCAGCTGAGCCAAAGGGTTTTGTCAATTTTGAAGATGTCTTAGCTTCAAAATTTTCCAATCCCTGTTAGGAGACGTGCGCCTGTCAAACTTCATACATGACCAAGTTCAGACAAGAGCACCAAACAGTTCTTAGAAGGCATGTCAGACAAGTAGGAAAGAACACCATCAAATATTCACCTCATTAGCCGAGATGTACCCATTTTGGTCCTTATCGAAGACCTTAAAGGCTTCTTTCAGCTCTTCTTCAGCATCAGTCTCCTGCAAAGCCAAGAAAACTGAATGTAAATCCAAAATTTAATTTTTAAAAGCGAGAATTGAAGTTCATATGGGGCTGTAAGATTCTTCCAATGCCCAATCATCATTGCCATGTTTGTAGTCTGTCGATCGTTTGATAGAAATTTTATATGCCAAGCACAACAGTTATACCTTCATTTTCCTAGCCATTAGGGCCAAGAACTCTCCAAATTCTATGGTACCATTCCCGTTTGCATCAACCTCACTAATCATATCCTGCAGCTCTTCTTCAGTGGGGTTCTGGCCCAATGATCGGATGACCGTAGCCAGTTCTTCCAGTGTGATGCAGCCTATTATAGTACAGCGTTAATCACATTACATAATGACATAGATCCATAACCAAGTTTCCCTCATAAGGAATCATAGACATATACATGATCAATAATCCTCAGAAATGATTACCGGGCAAAAATAGAACAGGAAAAACTAAGAGAAGTAAAGACTTCCATAGAAAATTCATGAGACAAGTAGCTGGTGTGACAAACATAGTTTTAGATTACAACAAACTGAAGTTTTAGCTTTGGCAAATATAACAACTAAAATACCGATATATAGTTTATCAAAATTTAATAACCCACAAAGCCTAGCCTTAACATAAAACTAACTCTGTAAACTCTTATTTACAAGTTCCAAAATTATCAACCTTAACAAGTCCCAATAACCAAATCTTTTCTTACATATTAGTATTAGATTGTTGATGATAAAGAGTTTACAGAAAACGAAGCACAAGAAATCCTAAAGGTTCTGTTACAGCAAAAAGGAAATACAAAAGGTTTTATTTGGCTTGTAGGCTCAAATATCCCATAGTTTGGCCCGATGTTTATAGGACAATAGTCCCAAAAGACCCATCACATGGCATGAGCATAGCCATCTGAGGAATGGAATCTTCCCAAAAGAAGACAGCCTAATTGGACGACAAAATCTTTTCCACAAGCTGTGCTTTTTTTGACCATGACCAATTCATGGATCCTTCCACAAACTTTAAATTAGTGGTGCACTCACATGTACATAGATTGACAAGAAAGAAGCAGCCATAAAACCACAAGCTACTAGATTCACTATGGAATATAGAATGAAGGTCCAAAGCAATGGTGAATCTATAGTCACCCATCAAAATCTCAAGACTTGGACCAACCCTGCCATAAGGAGGAAATTCCAATAGACAACTTAATGTCAAATAACTCACATCCCCACAAAAAAATTGATAAAGAGTCAAGAAAGCCCCATTTTTTCATGAAAGAGGACACAAAACTCACATGAAAACATATTGGTGAATGCTTCATCAAAATCCATTTGTTCGAGAACAGAAGGAAGTCCTACATGATCTAAAACTGACCATGAACACTATTTTGAGACCAACCTCAATTTCCAAAAAATTTCGCTTAAGTGGAGAGTCATCAAATACATATCTATAAAAAGGAAAATTAAAAAATCCATCCAAAATATTAACACACAAACCATACCAAACCATCTTAGATGGTGTTGAATTAATTTTGTATGAAACAATCTTTTGGAGGGGTAGGACATAGAAACACATAAGCTACAAAGAACATAAACACTAGATTGAACTACAAAATCTCACTAACTCATTATAGAGTCAAAAATCTCTCGTTCCAAAGCATATTTTACCAACCCATACTCAAAAAAGCAAGAAACAGAAAATATAAGACAAATTATCTACTTATACCAAATAACCCCACCCAACTCACATAATTAAAGCATCAACCAACTTAGAGCAGAAACTATGGAAAAGAAGTGCAAGATAGATGGGTGTCAGAGAGAGAAAGGGCATCAACAACAGAGAGAGAGAGAGAGAGAGAGAGAGAGAGCGAGCAAACCATCTCCATCCTTGTCAAAGAGGCAGAAGGCCTCTTGGAACTCAGAGATCTGCTCCTCTGTCAGGAGATCCATGACACTACGATCTTAAAACAGTTGAGAGAGAGAGAGAGAGAGAGAGAGAGAGAGGAGAGAGAGCGACAAATGGAGAAAGAGAGAGAGAGAGAGAGAGAGAGAGACGAAGGATGGGAGAAGGATCCTTGCAGTGAGGACGAACCAGGGATTCCCAAGGCCTTTTGTAGGCCGAGTCCAAGGGAGGGGAGGAGGTGAGCTGCGGTGGGGCACTTGCTTAGGTGAATAAGCTTGACTTTTTGGCGCGCTTGGTCAAATGAACTCTCTGGAATATTATTAATTAAAAAAAAAGAAAAGAAAAAAAGAGGAAAGGAAGGCAAAGGAAGGGAAGATGCATTAGCGGGCGGTCTTTCCCTGCTCTCACACGTAAATAAATAAATAATAAAATAAAAATAAAATCTTGGATTGGGGTCTTAATCACCAATTTTTCCACGCTATTATCTCTCTTTTTACTTTTTCCTGCATTGCAAGGGAGACGTGACCTCACCAATCTCCTCTTTTTACCCTTCCCTTTAACTTTGCCTTTCGCTGGAATTTAAGAAGCGACTCATTATGATCATTTAAGGCTAAGAAAGGTGTCATCCGGACATCAAATTTGGGCCCATCTGGCTTATATTTGATTGGAGAGATAATGAGGGGATGCCGATGTAGTGAAATGAGTAAAATATCTTAATGCGGAGTGCAGCAAATATCAGTTCCCTTTGTTTATGTTCTTTTCCAGCTTCCAGACAGCTGGATGTTGGATTTTGTTGGAGGATGGGGTTTTCAAGGAGTGGGGTGGGGGTGATTGGGTGAGGATTTTATGTTTTTTAAGCTAAGATTGGGTGAGACTTTGGAGATATGGCTCTTGTGTTCAAGCCATGGTTTTATATTATGCCAGCACCATTGGTGAGGTCCATCTGCTTTCTTTTTATTTAAATAATAACTTGCATATCCCCACTTAGATATGATTTTAGCACATCTTGTCTTCTCTCATCCAAATATACCATCCAAATGTGGATCTTATCCATTCATCAATGCTAAGAGTAGTGCATGATTAAGTAGCAAATATTATCTCTAGTACTCTAAATTTATATTTTAGAATTATAATAGGAGGAATTCTGATCTAAATTAGGATGAGAGCATGGTCAAACTCAAGCCACTATATTTACTACCAAGTGATTTTATCAACCCAATCAGTTGCCTTTTGCCACCCTCTATGCATGTTCTTCGTAATAAACTCGAATATAATTGATATAAGATTAGAGTGGAGCTGGTCAATCTTCACATACATCAGCTACTATAACATAACACAATTTTCTATTAGATGCCTATCTCATACCTAGTATACATTTTCAAGTCAAAAAACTACTTGTAAAGACCTAATTTTTTTCCTATACAAATCTTAAAGCAGGTAAAAAATCAAAAAAAAGAAGCAGAGAAAAGGACTTCCGGAAGGAGTCCACTTCTTCTCTCCCGATTCCATCAAAATTGAGGCCACGAGAATCCAATTAGCTTAGAAAACTTGTTTATAAAAATCCTTTTTTCCTTCCTTAGATCTCTATCTTGAGTTGTTTGAGAAATTGCCATGAATCATCTGAGATTTCTCATTTTCTTCTTGGTATTGCCATTAGGAAGAGATCATCGAAATATCATTATGAGGCATCACCGAACATAGGTAAAAGGTCTTAGCCTTATTCTCCTTTCTTTTCAAAGTGTTTCCCACCATCTGTAGCCGATAAGTTGTTGGATCCACTAACCCTATTTTTCTTTTTTCCATTAACCCCCTCACCAGCGATGTTCTTTTGTTTTTGCCAGCCCCCATCGGATATGGCCCTTGGTAGGGCCGTAGTCTCATCACCACCAAAAGCCGCCATAGATGGCTGGCCTGATTTTCTCACCTGATGGTTGGGAAGAAGAAAAGGAAAAAAAATTTTAGAAAGAAAAAAGGAGAGGACTTCTCTCTCTTTTTTACTTAATAATTAATCGATCGGTCAATCAATCAATCAATTAATTAGTTATTCTCTCTCTTAGATGGACTAGAAAAATTTTTTTAAAAAAAATTTGGGGATTGGGGTGATAGACCTTGAACCCAGTTCAAAGGTATTTTAAATAATTAAAATTGATTTATTAGATCTTATTTTATAAATTAATTTTGTTCTATAAGAGAACAATCTATCGGATAGGAAAACATCGAGTAGGATTTTTAACATCTAAATTATAATCTAGTGAGTTCAGTTTATCATTAATTGAGGTAAGAATCCCTATGCATAATCATCATTGTATGTACTATTTATATCATCAAATTTATATCATTGTATTCATGTTGATATATTTATCATGTTTGAGATACTATTATTTTTTGTATAATTTTTTAGTATGAGTACATTATATATTGACTATATATATGTATCAGTGATTAATGATACGATTATATACATATAACATACTTATTTTGATCACACTATAAATTAAAATTAATTTGATGAAATTAACATATAATAATTGGATGGAAAGGATATAAGCTATAAATTAAAATTAATTTGATGAAATTAATATATAATAATTAAATAAAAATAACATAATTTGGACTAATCTCATTATGTGGGATAGCTTGCTAGGAGCTTATGTCTGAGACTGTCCATCAAAAATAAGAAGAACCCCCTATTTTGGAAAGAGGAGAAGAAGAGAGGAGAGGGTTTCTCTCTCTTTTCTACTTAATAATTAATCAATCAATCAATCAAATAATTAAATAATTAGTTAATTAGTTTATTAACTTTTTGTTCTCTCTCTAAGATGGATGAGGAAAATTTAAGAAGAAAAAATTTTAGGGATTGGGATGGTGGACCCTGATGAACCACGATAAAAAAAGGATTTTAGGTAATTAAATTTGATTTATTGGATCTTAGATATAAAATTAATTTTGTTCTATAAGATAATAGTTAATCGGATAGAAAAATATCGAGCAAGATTTTTAATACCTAGATCATAACCTAACGAGTTTAGTTTATTGTCAATTGAGGTAAGAATCCATGTACATAATTATCATTATATATACTATTTGTATCGTAGATTTTGTGTCATTGGATTCGTGTCAATGAATTTGTCATATTTGAGACACTATTATTTCTTGTATGATATTTTAGTATGAATATATTATATGTTGACTATATATGTATATCAATAATTGATGAAATATAACATACTTATTTTGATCACACTATAAATTGAAATTAATTTGATGAAATCAATATATAATAATTAAACGGAAAGGATATGATTTGAACTAATCTTATTATGTGAAATAGCCCGTTATGAGCTTATGTCTGGGACAATCCATCAGGAGCTTATGCCTATATAGCCCGCCATGAGCTTATACCTAAAATAGCTTCCATGCGCTAACACGTATGATAGTCAGCTAGGAGCTTATGCTTCAGACAGCCTCCAAGAGCTTATATCTGAGATAACTCGTTAGGAGTTTTTACTTGGGACAGCTTCTATGAACTTATGCATGAAAATTTGATCATATAGAGATTGAGGTATGATCTTGATTAATCCAAAGTTAAAAAAAAATATTAAGAAATATAAAATTATGATAAGAAAAATAGAGACAAGATATGAAACTAATGCTGAATAAAAAGATTTTATTTGTTAGCATATGATAACACCGATCTTTTGACAAGACAAATATTTGATATATATTTATATGAATATTTAAATTATTTTGAATATATGATATGAGATTTCATGCTTTATATTTATCATGCCCCGACCCAATAACTCAAGTCGGACATCCAACAGACGGCCGCATACTCTTAGAATTTTATTCCTTCGAATATGCAAGACCTGTATTTCATTAAATAATTGATTATCATAATTCAACTCAAGCAGTGGTAAAAGTATTTTTTCTAATATTAAATAAAAATAAAGCTAATAATAATATTTTCAACACTGTTAACCAACCAAATAAAGACTCAAAATAATAATTATGAAATAATTTTATTTAAAAAAAATAAACTAAAAAATAATCTGCTTAAGTCCTAAGCTCCTCACTAATCGGTTTCGAGCCCAGCAGGATCTTCTGAATCTAAAAAATAAATATAAAAAAAAGGGAATGAGCTTTATGGGCTCAGTAAATTTACCAATCATCTCTGAAGAATCAAGTATAAATATTTTTTTAAATATAATAAATTAAGCAATAATATATATCAAGATATCTTTAATCTAAAAATTTATCATATTCGATAAAAAAAAATTTCTCTCTCAGTCCTCGATGACTACGGCAATGATTAATCCTGTGATAAGATCCAAGAGAAACTAGCCCCTAAATGAAGAACACTCGAATCGTTGGCATGCTACTAGTGATCAGTCCCACTGACTAGGCCCACAAGAAAACTAGCTCTAGTTCACACGACCATGATTTACCTCATTACAAGATAAAAAGATTAGTTCTAAATGAAGAACATCCGAACCGTCGATGTACTACCAATGATCAGCTCCACTGGTTAGGCCCACAAGAACTAACTCTGCCAACGATCAGCCCCGATTGGCTAGGTCCAAAAGAAACATGTTTCTGACGTGTGGCCAATGATCAGTCCCATTGGTTAGACCCAAATCATAGTCTAATTAGAGAGTTTTTTTTCATGCTTTTATTTCAACCATTTTTCATAAATAAATAAAAATAAAAATATTTATTTTTATTACAGTATCAATTCAATTTTCAAATATTTCAAAGAGCAATGAAAGTAATTTTCATTCAAAATTTCATGTATCGATGGACAGATATAATTTTCTTTTTGAATACCACATAATTTTAAGCAAAGGGCCATACAATTTTCAAGAATTCTTCTCTTTCAAAATTATCACATGTAATAATGACATCATATTTGATTCAATTTTTCTCAAATCAATTTTCATTAGTAATTTCATAATTTTAAAATTTAATAATTTTTAATTATTTATATATAGAGATCTAATTTTAAAATATGTACATATATATATAAATAATTCAGAGATAAAAAGAAACTTACTTATTGTCTGGATCCAAAATTCTATGATCTTCTTAGTCTGATCTCTAGATCCGGTGCTCTTTCGACATCGAAAGCTCTAGCATTTTCAATAATTTAATTAATTTTTAATTTAAAAATTTAAAATAACTAATAAATTTTATAATCTAATCTGGATCCAATAAATTCTTAATTTGGATCTATTTAGTCCAAATTCAATTGAATTGGATTCAACCCAAACAAAACACCCAAAACCAACTAAACCCTCTCTCTCTCTTTCTTTCTCTCTCTCTCTCTCTCTCTCTCTCTCTCTCTCTCTCTCTTTTCCTTCCTTTTTCTCTTGATTTCTCTTCTTTCTCTTTTTCCTTTCTTTTCTCTTTCTCTTTTTCTTTCTTTTCTTCCGATTCCTCTATTTCTTCTCAAGACCGAACCATGGTCTTCTTCTTAGGCATCATCGAGCGGTTGGAGAAGGAGAGAGATGGCAGAGAAAGCGACACGACAATGATTAGAGGTGCAATCGATCGAGGACCCACCAATGAAAGTACTATCCTGAAGTTAGAAAGAAGAAGAAAGGAGAAAGAAAAAGGGATTACTGATGATGGTGGTGGCGACAGCAGTAATTGACGGTCAAAATCCGCTTTCTTCCATCCAAAGTCCCTCGCACAGGTAATCTAGGATTTTATAATTGGGATTAGAATTTCTAGGAAGGGATCTAGGGTTTAGGATTTGAAATTTCTTCATGAGGATTCTAGGGAGAAATTTAGGGTTTGTTTTATTTTATTTTCTTTTATTTTTGGAGGGGAAGAAGGCTTCAGTCCTTATATAGAGTTGGAGGGGAGGAGTTTCACTCCTCCCCAAAGTGGACTCTGACTCCATTTAGGAGTTGGTCGGGAGGAAGAAGAAGACTCCAAGGACTCTCCTTTTTTATTTTTTTTTACGGACTGGTTCTCACATTCTCTCCCTCTTAACAAAAATTCGTCCTCAAAATTTGACATATCTGGATCGAGAAACAAATGAGGGTATTTGGCTCGCATCTCTTCTTTCAATTCTCAGGTAGCTTTTCATTCTGTATGGTTGCTCCATTGAACTTTGACATAAGAAATAGTACGTCATCTCAAAACTTGATCTTTCTTATCAACGATCCGTATTGGTTGCTCCTCATAAGATAAATCTTCTCTGAGTTGAAGTGGTCCAAACTCCACCACATGGCTAGGATCTGGTATATATTTTCTTAACATAGAAATATGAAACATATTGTGTACTCCGATAAGAGAGAATGGTAAGGCTAGATGGTATGCAATCATTCCAACTCTTTCCAAGATCTCAAAAGAACCCACATATCTAGAGCTTAGCTTTCTGCAAACTCTAAATCTCATCACTCCTTTAATGGGGGATACTTTGAGAAATACGTGATCTCCCACTTGAAATTCTAGTTCTCTTCTTTTATTATCAGCATAACTCTTCTACCGATTTTGAGCTGAAAGAATCTGCTTTCTGATAAGCTGAATTTTATCTACTATTTATTGAATAATTTCTGATCCCAAAAGTCTTCTCTCACCGACATCATCCCAACATATAGGAGTCCTACATCTTCTTCCATACAGAGCTTCAAAGGGAGCCATCTGGATGCTAGCTTGATAACTATTGTTATAGGCGAACTCCATCAATGATAAATGTTCATCCTAAGATCCCTTTAAGTCTATTACACATGCTCTCAACATATCCTCTAAAGTTTGAATTATTCTTTCTGATTGTCCATCGGTCTAAGGATGAAAGACTGTACTAAATTTTAACTTAATTTTCATGGCCTGATGTAAGCTTTCCCAGAATTGAGAAACAAACCTTGTATCTTGATCTGACACAATGGATACTGGAGTTCCATGCAATCTCATAATTTCTTCTATGTACAACTTGGCTAGCTTTTCCAAAGAAAATGTGACTTTAATGAATAGAAAATGCGCTGACTTGGTCAATCAGTACACAATTACCCAAATAGCATCATACCCTCGTAGAGTTCTTGATAATCCTGTAACAAAATCCATTGTTATGTGCTCCCATTTTCAAACTGGTATTTCAAGGGATTGTAGTGGTCCTGCAGGTTTTTGATGCTCAGCTTTCATCCATTGACAAGTTAAACATGGAGCTACATATTGAGTTAGTTTTCTTTTTATACCATTCCATCAAAATTTTTTTTAAGATCTTTATACATTTTTGTACCTTCAGGATGTACTATATATACAGAGTTATGAGCTTCCATCATAATTTTTTTTTTAATTCTACATTATTTGGAATACATAACCTATTGTCGAATCTTAAGGTTTCATCCTCATGAATTTTGAATTTAGATGTCACATTGGATTGTATTTTATCTCTGATCTTTTGAAGTCCTAAATCATCCATCTGTGATGCTTTGATTCTATTAATCAAGGTGGGTTGCACCCTAAGTGCAGTAAGCAAGGCTTCATATTTATACGGCCATACCTCAACATCCAATCTTTCTAGATCCTACAAAATATGCCTCTAAGAAGTGATCAGCATTGCTATACTATCCACTGATTTTCTGCTTAAAGCATCTTCCACTATATTTGCTTTTTTTGGATGGTAATTTATGGTCAAATCATAATCCTTGATAGAGGGTACTTATTTTGAATGATCAACTTGTTCAACTCCCGGTAGTCAATGCATAGTCTCATACTTCCATCCTTCTTTTTAGCGAAAAATATCGGAGCACCCCATGGAGAGATACTAGGCCTGATAAAGTCTTTATCAAGAAGTTCTTGGAGTTGCTCCTTGAGCTCTTTCAACTCAGCTGGTGCCATACGATAGGAGGCTTTAGAGATAGGTTCAGCACCGATTGTCAAATCAATTGAAAATTTTACCTCCCTATCAGGAGGTAATCCTGAAAAATCTTCTGAAAAAATATTAGAAAATTTTCTTACTATAGGTATATTTTCTATCTTGATCTCCTCCTATTGAGTATCTACAATACTGACCAAATATCTCGTACAACCCTTTCTTAACATTTTGCAAGCCTGCATGACTGATATAATTTTTATAGGAGCATTCATTCCTTTGCCAGAAAAATTGAGTGGTGCCTGTCCTGAAATCTGAATAGTCACTCTCTTCCTAAAGCAGTCCACTGTGGCATGATATGAAGCAAGCCAATCCATTCCTAGGATTACATCAAAATTCCTCATCTCTAGAACCATCAGATCAGATGCAAGATCATGATCTCTAATGCTCATAATACAAAAAGAGCAAAACATATCTACTACGATGACACTCCCACTCGGAGTAGATACACACATCTCATCTTCTAAGAGCACAAGCCTAAGACCAATCTTTTTAGTAAATTTGATTGAAATAAATGAATGAGTAGCCTCGAGATCAAATAAAACACAAGTAGGTGCAGTCTCAACTTTGATAATACTTATGAATTTTTAATTTTTTTTTACTATTATTATCATGCATAAAAAATTGTATAACCTTAATTTTAAATGAAGTTATAAGGGATTTTTGGGGTACCTGCTACTATGGCATTTGATGTCTCCACATCCTGTTGAGTCATAGCATAAGCATGAGCCTAGGCCTTTGGTTTTGGTGGTTCTCCTTGTCCTCAGGGTTGATCCTGATGAGTGGTTGGTGCTCCAAAAGTAGGTGGTCTAAGTGTACTTTGAAAAGGATGCCGATATCCAAGATTTTATGATCGAGGATAGTTCACCGCTTTATGGCCCTACTGGCCATAATTAAAATAGGCTCCAGAAAACCAGCGATAATTTTATTCCAGATGGATGCCTCCACATCGATCACACCGAGGTTCTTTCTTTGACTAATTGCCCTTTTGCTGAGTTTTTTGGCACTTGGGTTGTTTGCCAGGATAACCGCTAGATTTTGATCTCTTCTTCTATTGTCGCTCCTTTTCCTATTGAATATTATTATTTTTTTGCTCCATAATTTTTGCTAAATTGATAACCTCTCGATATGTGGTCAACTGCATCAGTCTCACTCCCGCATGAATTCTAGGCTTCAACCCTTTTTCAAATCTCTAAGCCTTGATATTGTCAATTGCCACAAGATCTGAAGCAATGCGGGATAGTTCAGTAAATTTAGCCTCATACTGAGCCACGATCATATTTTCTTGTATCAACCTGGTAAACTTACCTTCCTTCTCAAATTTGAGGCTCTCAGGAAAGTACATATCCATAAACTTCTGACAAAAAATATCCCAAGTGACTGGCCCATCAATCCCTCATTGTCTTTTGATGGCTTCCCACTATTCAAATGCTTCTCCTTGTAGTTGATAAATGGCGAAATGGATCTTTTCTTGATCAGTGCATTCCATACTGGTGAAGGCTTTTTTCATCTCTTTGAGCCATTTTAATGATTCAATGGGATCCATAGAGCCTTCAAAAGTTGGTGGTGCCAGTCTCTTGAATTTCGCTATTCTTCGTTCCGACCTTGACGACTGGCCTCCTCTAGTTTCTTATCGTTCCATTTGCTGCACCAATCCAGTTAATGCTTGTATAAGGACTGTCATCGGACCTTCAGTGTTGGTTTTCTTGTAATTATTATTTTGGGCATTATTCAGCTAATGGAAAGAATTTGCATTTTGGCTCTCGCCCTATTCTGGTGATGGATGATGAGTAGATCTAGATACCTTGGTAGCTCGAGAAGTGGCACGAGCTTGAGAAGCTCCAACTGCATGAGAGATACTATTGGTTCGAAAGGCACTGGGGGCTTGAGAGGCATAACCGTTTCGATGAGTGCGACGCACACTAGCCACATGAGAGTCCTCCACAGAGTCAGACAGTCATCCAGGGTGGTTGTGAGCCATCACGACCTAAAAAAAATATTTTTTAATATTTTTTTTTACTATTAATATTCATAATCATCCAAATATTTCTAAATTTCTACCTTCACTCTCACTATTTAACTTATTTTATTTTATTGGATCTTGTAAGCCTAGCTCTAATACCACAAAATCTGTCACGCTCCGACCCAATAACTCAAGCCGGGCATCCGACAGATGGCCGTACACTCTTAGGATTTAATCCCCTCGAATATGCAAGGCCTGCCTTTCATTAAATAATTGATTATCATAATTCAACTCAGACAGTGGTAAAAATAATTTTTTTAATATTAAATAAAAATAAAGTTAATAATAATATCTTCAATACTGTTAATCAACTAAATAAAGACTCAAAATAATAATTATAAAATAATTCTATTTGAAAGAAATAAACTAAAAAATAATCTATCTAAGTCCTAAGCTTCTCACTGATCGATTCCGAGCCCAGCAGGATCTTCTAGATCTGGAAAATAAATACAGAAAAAGGATGTGAGCTTTATGGGCTCGGTAAGTTTATCAATCATATCTAAAGGACCAAGCATAAATATTTTTCTAAATATAATAAATTAAACAATAATATATATCAAGATATCTTTAATTTAAAATTTTGTCATGCCCGTTAAAAAATTTTTTTTCTCTCAGTCCTCAATGACTACGGTCACGATTAGCCCTGTGACAAGATCCAAGAAAAACTAGCCCCTGAACGAAAAACATCCGAATCGTCAACATGCTACCAGTGATCAACCCTACTGACTAGGCCCATAAGAAAACTAGCTCTAGTTCATACGACCATGATTCGCCCTATGACAAGATAAAGAGATTAGTTCTAAACAAAGAACATCCGAACCATCGGCATGCTACCAATGATCAGTCCCACTGACTAGACCCACAAGAACTAACTCTGCCAGCGATCAACCCCGACTGGCTAGGCCTAAGAAAAATATGTTTCTGACGTGTGGCCGATGATGAGTCCCATTGGCTAGACCCAAATCATAGTCTGACTAGAGAGTTTTTCTCATGCTTTTATTTTAACTATTTTTCATAAATAAATAAAAATAAAAATATTTATTTTTATTATAGTATCAATTCAATTTTCATATATTTCAAAGAGCAATAAAAATAATTTTTATTCAAAATTTCATGTATCGATGGATAGATATAATTTTCTTTTTGAATACCACATAATTTTAAGCAAAGGACTATGCAATTTTCAAGAAACATTCTCTTTCAAAATTATCACATGTAATAATGACATCATATTTGATTCAATTTTTCTCAAATCAATTTTTATTAGTAATTTCATAATTTTAAAATTTAATAATTTTTAATTATTTATATATAGAGATCTAATTTTAAAATATGTACATATACATAAAAATAATCTAGAGATAAAAGGAAACTTACTTGTTAACTGGATCCAAAATTCTATGATCTTCTTAGTCTGATCTCTAGATTCAGTGCTCTTCCGACATTGAAAGTTCTAGCATTTTAAATAATTTAATTAATTTTTAATTTAAAAATTTAAAATAACTAATAAATTTTATAATCTAATCCAGATCTAATAAATTCTTAATTTGGATCTATTTGGTCCAAATTCAATTGAATTGGGTTCAACCCAAATAAAACACCCAAAACCAACTAAACCCTCTCTCTCTCTTTTTCTCTCTCTCTCTCTTCCTTTCTTTTTCTCTCGATTCCTCTTCTTTCTCTTTTTTCTTTCTTTTCTCTTTCTCTTTTTCTTTCTTTTCTTTCGATTCCTCTGTTTCTTCTCAAGATCGAACCACGGTCTTCTTCTCAGGCATCACCGAGCGGCCGGAGAAGGAGAGAGATGGCAGAGAAAGCAATACGACAATAATCGAAAGTGCGATTGATCGAGGATCCCACTGATGAAAGTACTATCCTGAAGCTAGAAAGAAGAAGGAAGGGGAAAGGAAAAGGAATTATCGGCGACGGGGGTGGCGACAGCAGCAATCGACGATCAAAATCTACTTTCTTCCATCTGAAGTCCCTTGCACAGGTAATCTAGGATTTTATAATTGGGATTAGGGTTTCTAGGAAGGGATCTAGAGTTTAGGATTTGGGATTTCTTCGTAAGGGTTCTAGGAAGAAATTTAGGATTTATTTTATTTTATTTTTTTTTTATTTTTAGAGGAGGAGAAGAAGGCTTCGGTCCTTATATAGAGTTGGAGGGAAGGAGTTTCACTCCTCTCCAAAGTGGACTCTGACTCCATTTAGGAGTTGATCGGGAGGAAGAAGAAGACTCCAAGGAGTCTCCTTTTTTTTTTTTTATGGATTGGTTCTCATAATATTTATTGATATTTTTAAATTATATTTTTATACTAGTATGGATGTATGGCGATTCTTACTAGACTATAAAACTCATCCCCTCACTATTTCTTTTTCTTCTTAGAGTTGTAAGATGTTCATGATTGGCTACGGTTTGGATTAGTTGGTGAACGGATGAATAGATAGAACACGGATGAATAGATAGAACGTTATTGATATCTAATCGAATGATCGAAGGATTTGAATTTATAATTGTATAAGTTTTTCTAATTGACTATAAACTTAGATCATTCTTATTTATGGATCATGAGGTTGTAATGAATTTTAAGATCTTGCACATTCTTTAGGATCTGCCTCTAAGAAGTGTATAGCTATTATATATATGATCCAAATGCTAGATTCATGGCATAACACTACTATTTGTAACCACAAAATAAGTACCTTCTTGAGCCTTAATTGCAACATTTCCATCTTGCCTAAAAAAAGACAATATCCAGCTAGAATGCAACTTTTGACCGTTCCAAAATATTGAAAATTTGCCGAATAAGGAACAAAATGGAGGATAGCTTTGTTCTTTTAACAATTCAATATATAATAACAACAGCTGATAAATTCTGAAGCAGGATTCAACCTCATCTTAGAAGAGAGTCAATTAAAGATAAGCACATTAGATTTTAAACCAATATTTACAAATTTAACCTTCTTCATTACATGCGACTCCATGTACCTAATCGAAGTTTTTGCTTTCCTTATACACAAGAGTACCTAATCAAGGTTTAGCAATCTTTTTGTTATGCAACTAGAATTGCAGCTAGTAATTCTAAAATAGACTCCAGCAAGGCTAGACGTCATGATGCCGTTTATATTAGTCGAAACTACCAGCCGGGCTCTATGTAAATTACTTTAAAATCAAGACAATATGGAGGTCACATCGACTTGTTTGAAATCAATTACATCGAGAACTTGCCTCATAGCCAAAATTTTTTGATGGAAAAAAAAAGAAAAAGAAAAAAAGAAAAGGAGAACATTTCTGGAGACATCCCTCTCATGAGAAGATGCGAAAATCCTCCCGAATTGCGGCAGAATGTTACATATAAGATCATTGTAGAGAACATTTCTACACTAAGGGATATAGTCCCATCCATTTGACAAATTAAAGGATAAGTTTGTCATTTGCACTCAAAGAACGTCCATCTATGCTTCACCTAACACTGATTAAATGTCAAAGAACCAAGTTTACTACTAAAACTATCTGGTGTTATTCTAACCGTGGGAGTAGAACATAGAAAATAAAAAGGCAGTCTAATTGTCTAAACCATTTGATAGAAGATATGTACCTTTGATTCCGCTTTTGAGAATGATTGGATCATCTTATTTGTCTACATGGGAGATTGAGGGACAACTTTCAAAGTCTAATATTTTGATCAGACGGTCAATGTTGTTTCTAGTAAGCCGACGTGTCCGACGACTCAAACTGTGGCCGGTCTCCGATCCCGTGGTCCACAGTCAAAGCCCAGGCCCACGATGTGTGGGACCCAGCCCACCCACGCGGTACTCTCTTTCTCCGTAGAAATGTACCACCAAGCCGCCCAAAACATCCCCGCAGCGCTGAACGACATAACCGGCTAAACTTTCGAATTCATAGTGGGGCCCAGGTGTAAAGCACCGGTGCTATCATCCCAGTTGGTGTACGTAGCAGGTGTAGGGCAATGTTTGGGTAAAATCTTTGGGCCTCGTAGCAACTCGACATCTCGCGATGCCGCGTCCTGGGAGGCCAGCTTGCGCGGTACGCGAACGCGGAGGGTTGGGAAACACGCGGCCGTCCCAGCACGTGCGACGCAGGGACCACACGTGTACGTCGGGTGTGACGCGTCCTATCCGTTCTCTCTCTCGGTCTCACATCTCACGCGGCCGTTGACTTGGCGGGGCCGCGACGCGGTTGCACGTGCGAGGGTTAACTCAGTGCCGCCCA
Source organism: Cocos nucifera (assembly GCA_006176705.1). Lineage (NCBI taxonomy): Eukaryota > Viridiplantae > Streptophyta > Magnoliopsida > Arecales > Arecaceae > Cocos > Cocos nucifera. Next base: position 166,531 of record QRFJ01007413.1, on the reverse strand, counting down.
TATTGCAATATTTATTGAAAGTTTGCGCGTTTGGACGGTGAAATCTTGCAAGGATGGCGAAGATGAGTTGCATCTGTCTTTACGTTGGTAGGAGTAAAGAAATCACAAATTGCTTGGGCTGGAAGGAACTACAAAGTGTACTTCCACTTGATGTATGATGAATTTGTTCGATGATACGTGTCAATGATGTCCCTTTTAATCCAACACGGAGGGGTTGATGGCTTACATGCAACTAGGCTAGCAATTTCCGAGCAACCAAATGAAGGAAGGACACATGAGCATTAATTTGATGGATTAATTAATCGTTTGACATGTACTAGAAGTGTTATGTACACCAGGCTAGTTGGGACGCAACCACCATACTTCCAGTATCGGATGATACTTCTTGCATGTCGATGATATATATATCCATTATTATGCACGCACCACGCATATGGAGTACTTGATGGTACACGATATATAATATTTATTTGATAAGTTTTAAAGGTGTTATAAAATTTTGATGTTTATTAAGAAAAATACAAAAACACCGTCATATTTTTTATCATACGATTAAAACAAAACTCTCTCGAAAAAAGCCCAACCGTTTCATCTCTTTTTGAAGAATTAATAAAATTCTTCTATCAAATATCCAACAAATAAAAAATATAAATAAATAATAAATAAAAGGAGTGCCATCCTGACAGAAAAATTGAAATACGCATAAAAAATAATTCAATTATGAAATTATTATAAAATTAGAAAATACAAGTTACTCGATAAAAACGAAATAGAGATTTTTTTCCGGTAATCCCTCGATCATTTCTACCATGAACATACCACCGCGGAGGATGGAGTAACCCTTTTGAATCTTATCATATTTATGCTCAAAACCATCTATGCAACATTATCTAATGGATTATAATATTTATTTTTTATTTTCATGTAGATAATTATCATTTGCTTCTCCGTAATTGTTTTCATCGTTCTTTAACTATTTTTTTCGAACACATAGACTTCCTCTCCCGTAGGTTGTCTCATTCACAGGAGCGACAAAATGGCCTGATCCAGTCATATGTTCCGAAGGAGGCCACCTCGCGAGCAACATCTTATTCCTCCCAACCTGCTCATGCATTTCACGGTATTTAACAAAATGTGGAATTTGTAGAATTCATGAAGGAAAAAAATTTGGTCGTTTATAGAATTTCTTTGAGATCCGGCAAACCTTGATAAGTGACTAAAAGGACTTGAAGAATTGTACGGAAGGGATGAGCAGGCAAACTAGACAGCATTGCAATCGATTGGATCTTGGTGAGATTGATCTGTCGATGTTCTGGTTTAAAAACATGCGATTTTAACAGGAAAGTCGTGAAACACCTCAGGCCCTTCTAGATATTTGAAAAAGAAGTGCAACATTCGTCGAAGTGAAACTGCCAAGAACTTTAGGACATATTAAATTTATCATGTATGCCATATGTTTGAGAACATGAAACTTCTCACACATGCCATATATATGTTAATAAAATAGAGCTGAATATATTGCTTTTTTTTGTTGTATACTAATCCAGCCCTCTTAGGCAAATCCAATCAAGAAGGACAAAAACCAATAATTTTTATCCAATATTAAGAGAAGTACATACGTGATTGCGAGATACAGAGAGAGAGAGGGAGAGGGAGCGCGCGCCAACAAATTCATGCAAAAAAAAATGATTATTTCTTTTTTTTTTTTTTTTTTTGCTCAGCGGCAAAGCCTGTCTCCAAACATGGAAAATTTTCACTCCATTAGAGATGGGCAATGGGTCAATCGGAGATGGACGATAGGCAGGCATGACGTAGCCCATATCTATTGGACTATATAATAAATGGATCGTGCTTGGCACGCCTCATTTAAACTTGGCATAGCCTTCGGCTTAAAAATGTTGGGTCATGCCTATTAGCTCATTAGATCTGCGTAGGCCTGGTGAGCCTAATGGGTTCTTTAAAAAAAAAAAAAAAAAAAAAAAAAAATCAATGACCTTCATCATTATAAGATGGCCTTTTATTTTTATAAAAAAAAAATTCAAATTTTCTCTTTTTTTAATATTTACTCCCTAATTTTTTTTTAATTTATAAAAAAAAATAGTATTTAAACTTAAAAAAAATTACTGACCATACCAGATACAGCCCATCATGTAGGCGGAGCCGTGCTTGACCCATGGGCCGCAAAACCCTCAACCAGCGCGGCCTCCCGTGCCAGGTCTATTACTATAATAAGTGAGCCATGTCTTTGTGCCAGGCCAGGTCATGTAATGGGTGGCCCAATCCGATGCCCATGTCTACTCCGAATAACAAAGAGAGAGAGAGAGAGAGAGAGAGCCAACAAATTCATTCAGAAACAGAATTAAATTACTTTTTCTCGGTGACAAAGCCTGTCTAAAAAAAATGGAGATTCTTCCCCTCAATAGCAAAGCAATAAATTTCACATAAACATGCAGCATGACTAGGTAAGTTCTCCGAAGACCGAGATGTACATATTCATAAAATTCACTAAGGTCTTCTGCTAAAGATAATCATCACTAAAATATACTTGCTTACAAAGAATTATGCATTTCATATTCGAAAAAAAAATTGAGACATACACGTACCGAGTAGGAGAATTTAAGGAAACATGCATACTCCATATACATGTAGTTGGACTTGGCATAAAGCTAAATTCTGTGATTCAGATGAACAAGAACAAGCTTCAACCTAGTTGATTACCAGGTAACGAAATACCCTGACCAATGAGAGCTCTGGATCTATTGCAGGATTTTATCAAGATGTACAAAACACACACTGTTTGCTGACAAAGGTGGTAAGCTTGACTAAAGACAAAAGCTTGAGAATTTTGGCCAATTTGATGGCTGTGGAAGGATTCGTGGTTTACAATGTTTCAGAAGGCTTCCGAACTGCTCGGAGCTGCACCGAGTTTTCAAAGCAGTGCTCAAAGCCATAGTGTGGATATCTTTCATACCACGTGTCTTCCTGCGCATGAGTGTCCCAGTGCTCCCCGCTGCTACTTTTGCCATACTTGTGCACCCACCCAGACCCATCGTGCTGCTCTCCCCACGTGCGATTCCACCGCTCGCCATACTGCCCTTCCCACCAGGTCTCACCCTGCTTCACTCCATGCCCATTCGAATCAAAGTGCTCGTCCCACTTGTCCCCCCATTTTGACCACCCATCACCTTCTGTCCGCTCAGCCCATTTGTCGGTGTATTTCATCGCACTGCCTTTCCCGTCAAACTTCTCACCCCACCTGCAAACGATAAAAGAAGAAAGAAATGGATTTAGACGACAATATATAGTGATGAAGGCCTGGTGATAATTAATTGTCCCTACAAGAAATTGCTCAAGTGAAGCTTAATTGAACACTAAATGCAAGAAAGAAAAACATATTTTACATCATTCCCTGAATCACCGTAAACTAATGGATCAGTAATCACAAAGAGGTCCATGCTTACTGTTCGCATTAAAGAAATCTTCAAAACATAATGTTTCTAGAAAGATGGAAATTGGCGGTGTTCGATTTTAAGCAAGAACCCTGTTATGACAAAATTGACTCCAAATAAGAGAGCAATTCTCTATTTTGATTTAAACATGCCTTATTTAAACTCCAAAGCAAGCACCTACAGTCTTATGAGAATCTTGGGTAACACATTTTCTTCAATTCAAGTAAGATACAAGTTGATGAGAATCGGGGATTACGTACATATTTCAGAAGAAAGCATCGTTGAAAAATCCAAATCTTAATTTTATTTAGAAGGTTTATTTAAGATTGTTTTATTTTTATTTTATTAAAATTTTTATTTTTATTAGGACTTAATAATCATACTTCTGTTAGGTTGCTTTTTGTATCTCTATTTAAAGACTCCATTTTTATGGAGAAAAATAGACTTTAGACTTGATTGATTGAATTAATTTCAGAAATTCAGACTTGCCTTTTTTTTTTTTTTTTTTTTCAATTTTCTCTTTGTTTTTTTTTGGTTCTACATCACAAGCATATGCTGAAAATGACTACTCTTTCAACAGAAAGGTCTTGGCAAAGGAGTCCAGGACTCAGATACATCAAGAATGCCCTCTACACTAATAACTGAGTTCATGGTTATCAATCGAATTTGTCTACTTGGGGGATCATCCCATCACCAGATCAAAACATAAAAGCATTAAAGTTTGAACAAATCCAACAATTCTAATGGCGTGAAAGATAGTAAGTCTCTGCAAATAGTGAAGAATGACACATGCCTACATACATACAGCTTTAAGATCCATGCTTAATTTACAAAACAGATAAGATCAATGCCTAGTTTACAAGGCAAATAAAAACGATGCTTAATTTACAATCAACTAGATGGACAGATACAGACAACATAGTCAACAAATTTCATGATAGGAGACTTAGTTTATGTTTGGTTGCAAGGGGAATTTTCCTTCTTTGGAAATATTTTCTTTTCCCTTTACCTCAGATCTTGTTGCAACTAAACATACCCTTGGCGACTGGAAAAATAAAGGCAAAAAACATAGATGTAAAAGCAGAGACAGCTGCAGTCACACATTCACATGTGTATATATATATATCACATCATCTCTATCACCCTATCTCCACACATAGTTCACATTCATCAACCATATGACTAAACAATTCTGAAGCATCACAATGAAATAAAAACAGGATTTATCAATGTCTATAGGTTCTTTTCTGACTGCAACGATAAACTAGATCTTAGAAGAGGACCAAATCTTACCTCTCATGCCAAACATGAGCATGTCCAGCCTCCAATGGTGTGTTTGGGTCTATGCAGCACCACTTGTGAGCCCACTTCTCAGCTTGGCCAGAAGCATCATGATGTTCCCACCATTTTTCTTGCCATTCATCACCCTTGCCATTCTTTCCCCACTTGTCTGCAGTCTTCTCCATATGCACAAGCCCACTACTGAGGTCCTGAAGAAGTTAAGATTCATAAACAACACTTCAAAAGTTTGGCCTCCAAGAGCATGTTATTGCTGCAAATGATTCACTTATTGAAGCTTTGCAGTTTTTTCCCCCACACATAAAAGTAAGTGATATTGGTGGTTCTTTTGTTGTAAAATTAAAGCTTGTTGTACAACAACATATCAAGAAAATATACACTAGATAACATGTAAAGTTCCATATTTTAAATTTTGTGATATCCCAATAAATGTGGTCCAGGTTATTTTTTATCAGAGGCAAGAGTCACGAAAGAAAAGATAGAGAGAACAACTAGCCCAAGGAAATTTTGCAATACTTGTTCATTTAGAAGACAAGAATATGAGTAATTTTGAACCAAATCATGGCACAAACAACATAATTTTAGGTTTCGAAGAGACTTAAGAATCACCTGCCACATTGATTCCTTCCAATATTCATGCCAAACATTTCCATCTGCATCACGCCCGGATTTCTGTGAACCTAGCTCTTTGTAATCAAGCTGATCAGCTGCCTCCCAAAACTTATCTTCCCACTCAACAGTTCTATCAGCACTGACTCCTCGAGTTAATGTCCATTTGCAGATCACTCCATCAGGTCTTTGTTCTGTACCTGTCTCTCTCCACCACTTTGAACCATCTGGATTCACTCCATGTGATGCTGCTTTGTTGCTCTTATTAAGGACTTCAGCAGCCTCAGCTGCATGCGTTGAGAATAGCACATCAAGGTTACTTTCCTTGGCTGCGGTAGACATATCTGAAGCAGTCTCTTGAACCACTTTTTCAAACTCCACAAGTGACTGAAGAGGAGGAAGAGGGGCACTATGTGTGCTTTCAAATAAGGTACTCTCGAAAGGGATGGCTAAAAAATTTACGGAATGCTCTTTTTCCATCAATGAACTGGATGGATTTGGAAATGAACTTAGTTTCTGCACCGGCATCGAGCTAGTGACATCATCATTTGGTTTGCTTTCACTATCTGGGGGAGGTGACCATGACCAAAAATCTGGACCAGGTGTTCCATGCCTTGAAGTTTCTGGTTGATACAGAGTTGAATTTCCAGCCTGCAAGCCTGGTCATATTGATGGATCCAAAAGTTATAACCATCAGGTCAATTTAGTCTAAGGAACTATACACATGACTTGAACCTATTTTGACAAAAGGATAGAACATCCTGCAATCAAGCTATAAGAGTAGCCAGCAGATGAAGAAATCACAGTGCCAGCATGAAAAGGATCAAAAAATATAACACAAACAACTTTTTTTTTTAATTTTATGATTTCTGTTTTAAAATAATCATATCATATTTCAAAGAAAAAGAGTAAATAAGCATTAGAACTATTGCTCTATAAATAGTGCCATTCTTGAAAATGTTTTATCACCTAAGAGAATTACTTTGAGACAAGAAATCTAAGGGGCTGTCTGGATGCCAGGATAAATTATCTGTTAGATATTTCCATAGATGGTTGCCTCTGTGAATGAGTTAGCAATTAGCTAACTGGTGGAAGGAAAAAATGCTTCATATTTAGGAAACTTAAAATCTTGAAATCCAAAACAAATTGGAAAAAGAAAATCACGTTTTCAATGGGACTGGGCATCCTGGTTTTCTAGGATTGTGGCTCCATGGAAGCCCTGAGGAATCAAGTTCTTCCAAAATTTCTACTCCCCAAGCGGCACCTTCCCCCACAACCTTGGCCAAGGGTCTACTTTATTCCATTGACAACTTGTCCCTGCATCAAAACAAGTCCTCTGTGGTGCTTTTTCATGAATGTACACCCACTTGCTAAGGGACTCAAGTGATGTGTCACTGCAATTAAAACTTTCTAGCCTGTTTGCTCCAGGTTTCTCCCAGCTTCCTTCATCTGTTGCAATGCAAATTGACCTGGCTGTAAAGCATCACTTCTCTCCCATGGTGTGCATCCCAAAAAGTGAACCAAATAGATCTCCTTAAGGGTCAGAATATTATATGCGCCAGTATCTTAGTTAGAAGCAGCTCCGCACTAAGGAGCCTGCCCATTTGTTTACTTGCAGGCAGCAAGGTCAGATTCCTATCTACTTATTGTGTTTTTAGTTCTGAATAAGCAGTTCTAGACTTCTAGTAAAACCCAATCCAGTCTCTCTAATAATTTCAGATCTTTGGGGCCACTTTCATGATTCTGTTGCATTCATGTCTACAGAATCTTGTTTTACTTTATTATCTGTGGCTTTTCATGTTTGATTCAAGTGAAGTGTTATAGAAGCGTGTTGTCAAGACCATTCATGGTCTCATATATTGCATGGTCTCAAACATTTTAACTGCAGTGAATCATAAGCATGCTGGGTAGGGTCAGCAAGGTATGTATATTGTATCTTACTCTGCTGATGTTAAAGAAACACCTGAGGGTAAAAATACAGGAGACTAATAAAGATACACAACTAGCACACTAACATATGTGAGGATACATATTTCGATTTGGCACATAGGGTACTATTAATTGCTTTATTTTGGAAATTAGAGTCATGTTTCAACACCCAAATTATCTTTTGAACCAGCTGAACGTATATAGCTTCTTAATCAATGTAAAGACCTACAGTAGTTACATTATCAGGATATCAGGAGCCCTGAAAAGTAAACATGAAATAGGCTTATAGTAATTAAATATATGCTAACAAAGAAGACAAGGTTAAATCTGATATCTAATTACAAGATCACATGAGTATATCTCCATCCATCCTTGTACCAGATGTCCGGAAGAGTGGTAAACGTCGGCATCTGGCACCAAATCAATATTGGAAGATATGCTAGCAATACGAGAGGATGCCGATGGATAAATAGCACCACAGCACTCCCAATGGTATACTATGGTCGATATTACAAAGTATCATGATTGATCCTGCAGAACCATCAAGTTATTAAACATGAAGCAAGCCAGGTATCATTCAAAAGATTCTATAATATAGCTATTATATATTTCCTACCATCTCGTGACTGTAGGAGTTAGCTATTGGAGTCATAAACTTGGAGACTTAGTTGATCATCATCTACTTGGATGAAAAACCATATGTAGAGTAAATGTTGGGTGTCCCCATAAATAAATTTGTGCTAATATGGTTCGATAAATGTTGGGCTTCCATTGCCATCTATTATCTTCTGCACGCTCCTCATCATCCCCATGCTTGCTTGGCTTCATAAAGAGATCCATGAATTTACTAAAGGATATGCTGGATATTTCGAAAATTTGCTAAGATAAATTGCTTATGATAAAATCAAGGCAAGTTAACAGCCTTGAAGTCATCCACACTCACAGAAAAGGTCTACTGAAAAATAATTAAGGCATTAACAATCCCCAAACCACCAAAATTATGTTTAGCAAGACAGACAACACCTTGGCATTATGGTTCATAACCTTGAAAACACACTAATGGACAACCTTATGTGTTTTATGATCGATCATGCACCTTAAAATATTTTAAATCCCCAAGATAACATCAGCACTCCCAGTTATTTGCAGGTAAGCAATGTAAGAACGAAGTGACAGTTTTATTAATGTCATACATTTATCAATTTGGTGGCACTGCTTGTCACATACTAAGGTTGCACTAGAATCAAACAGCTTACTGGATCAGAGAGAACATCTAAGCTCACTAGATCAAACAATTATATCTCAAGCATCAAGATGCTCTTTAACATATTAACCAGAAAATGAGCATCAAACATGATAAACCATGATATTCAGTCGACCATGCTAGCAATTCAGTTTATGATAGGAGAGTTACATAAACTAATTTCTAACCAAAAAAGCAAGGAAAAATGTTGAAGCATTATAAGTAACGCTTCAAAAAGAGGTTGGAACATATAAAGGGCTAATGAAACTTCAAAGATGAAACATCAAAACCAGATAGGAGCTGAAAAGTAAGACAAGGATGAAGATCAGATAGCAAATATTCCCTTGCCAAAAAGCTTAAAAACATTAAGAGAAAGAGAAATACATGCAGAGGAAGCTCAAACACTTCAAAATAGGAATGGCATATAGATTTGAAATCTTTTATCCAACACAAATTGCCAAAAACATAAATTGCCACATAGACTGCACCCAAACAGAAGACGAAAGAGCCTAAATAAATATGTAAGAAAATCCAAAACCAAGGTCTATCGTAACAACACTTACCATACTGTACTAGTAAGGTATCAGTACGTTGCTAACGTCTGGTTTGGTGTATGAGCCAAACCGGCCTATATCGAACGGAATTGAGAAGGATTGTCTTGTACCACCCAATACTGACCAACGCCACCCCTTTTAAGCGATACTATGGTTGGGAGTGAGAAAAAAGTATTGGGGGCCCGTGTGTGTCGATATATGGTGTGTATCGTGCCGACCATATCATCTTGAAGTGGTAATATATTTGTAGGTTTCCGGTGCCGGTTATGAAGACCTTTCAAGCATAACAACAAAGAGTAATAGAAACAAAGTTCCTTATACACAAATGAGTGTCAGGCCGTCAGAAGAATCTAGTGAAATGGCTTTAAGGAAATACATACTAACCATGTTGTTATCCTCATTTTTGTAATTATATAAGGATGTGCTCATGTGATGAATAGATCAGTTGGACCAATTTCCCCCTAGAATAAGACATGTCCCTTGATGTCATGTCAGATTTCTTGACTCTTTATCCGCACAAGTGTCAAATTTTGTCGATCTTGAATAGAATGGTTAGGTGTCATCATGGCTTCAACAGTCAAACAGAGCATAAGTTATCAAAAGATTCAAGACGTCAAGAACAACAAAATTCACATATTTTTTGTAGAAATAATCCAGGAAAGATTCTTGCACATATGCAAGGAATTGGTTTTTACAACAAATTATCCAATTAAAGCACAAAGGGAAGATGAGTCTGTTTCAACACTCAAGAAATGTGGAAGCGTCAAAATGTCTAATGATCAAGATCAGCTAATTTCTGGAATCATATAAGTTGATTAGTGAATTTAACTAAAGCAAGAACATATTTCTTACCCAAATAATCAAATCTTTTTAACATAAAATGCCACCAAAACACAAATCCAAGTGGGTTTAATGCAAACCTTGCTGTCCCGGAGCTACTCCCGAGGCGGCGTCCCGAACTTTAGGGCGATCCAAGCCGTCCGATCGCGAACCGACGGCGGCCGGTGGCCAAGCAGGCGGAGGGGACTCCTGGAGGAGGGCGCGTGCGGCGGCGATAGCCGCAGCGGCGCGGTCGATGATCTGGAGCCTTTGGATGCGGTCCCGTTCCTCCTTGGGGACTTTCAGGATCTTCTCGAACCGCTCCGTCTTCCGTTCCAGCTCGTCCTCGTCCTCGACCTCGCCTCCGCCGCCGGCGAGCCCCAGCCGGGGGCCCTCGGCGGCGTTGTCGGTGCTCCGGCGGAACTCCTGGGACTTCCGTTCGCGGTCGACGGCCTTCCTCCACATGTCGAGGTAGGAGTCACCATTGTCGGACGAGTGGGCCCGGTGGGCGGAGCACCGACCCGTTCGGGTGCTCCACGGGGCAGGGAACCGGGGGCCGCGCATGTTAACGTGCGCGGAGATGCTAAATTGGGCCGCCATTTTTGGGGAGAAGAAGCGTTTGGCGTGGAGAGTTGGGACCCGGACGGGGGATTTTATAGACTTCTTGTTTTTTTCCCTTTGGTCACTTTCCTTTTTTTGGTTTAAAGAAAGATTTGTTTCTTGGATGTGGAGAAAGGAAGAGATGCTTCCTCTGCTGATTTTATGTGACTTTTTTTTCTTCTTCTTCTTCTCTGGAGAGTGGGAGTTTGGGCTTTCGCAATTCAGGATGGGACGAGGCAGAGGAGGGCAAAAAAAAAAAAAAAAAAAAAAATTCCAGAGCAAAGAATGAAGGGGGTGACGTGGCAGCTTGGCACGGGATAGATAGTGACACGTTTCCAAGCGGATATCACGTTAGCGTAAGAAAATTTGCAGAAGTTGTTACTCCTTTAATACAAGTTCTCTGACCTGTTAAAGCACCACAATCTGCAAGAGAATAATGCTAACATATTTATAAACTTGCACAATATCCTAGCTAGTTTATAGTAGTAGACCCCTAAGAATTGCCTAGAGGCTCCAGAAGCTAAATAACAATGAGAGGAGCTTCATCCTTTGCAATGGGAGGAGACGCATGTTTTCACCATAGCTCGATCAAAGATTTGAAGATCGGCTAGGATGATGCCACATGGCAAGTTTTTGAGAAAGATCAAGTGGGAGTTAAGGGGTAAACCAAAAAATGACTGTTTGCAATCTGTGCCACGTGATGTGGATAAAGATAAGTGTATCGTGAATTTAGCTTACCTTCGAGGCTATGCTAATTGAAGGTTAATTGACCATGTTATTGTGTGAAAGTCATTGGCTTAATATAAGAAATGACCTAACAAACATGAGAAGTGGAGATGGTTATCGAGAAACTAGGACATGGGAGGTCAAGGTATATTATTTAGAGACTAGAATTAACTACAGCAACTATTAAGAGAAAATAGACGGAGTGGTGTTAATAGAGGATGACAGAGGTCAGTGATTAAGACAGATATTTGTCTAGTGGTTAAAGAAACAAAATATAAATTGTTAGTCTCCCTTCATGGGATGGGGATGGGAAGGAGGCAAAATTGATAGCTGGTGCTTGGGTAGATGTTTGGGTATCCTACCATTATCCGAACCAGAAAGAGTTAGATGGCAGCAGATCCTACCATCTTGATCTCCAAGATCTCCCAGCAATCAGGTGCCAGCTTCTTGGGAAGGGAACAACAAATACAAGCTACGAGTCACAAACTATGAACAAAAAATCAAAAGTGCTAAAGATAATTGAAAAGTAAATTAATAAAGAATTGGTAATTAATTTGCGCAATCACGGAAAGACCTATTTTTAGAGTTGCAACTTTATACGTGTACGTGTGTGTATTTTCTCAACCACTAGACATTTGTCTCTTTCCAGCTTTGGCACCTATCACTATTAACTATCATCACTCCATCCATTTTCTTCCAACAATTGTCGCAATCGATTTTACTCATTCATCCCACTTTCCATGTTCTGTATCCAAGTAACCATCCCACATTTTGCACATCTTCACCCCGTAGTTGGCTGATGGCTTGAACCATAGAAGCCGCAAAACTTGATCGGACTTTATCTCACACCCTCAAGTAGACCATATCTACAGTTGGATGTTATTGCCCGGTATGGCAATCTGAGAGGTGGGCGGGGGGAGGTTAAAAATTTAGATAAATATATGCACTAATTTTAATTTTATTATATGAGAGTGAAGTGTATGCAATGAGAAAATACTGAATTAAACTAAGAGATAAAGTAAGAGAAGTTTTGGATCGTTCAGGAGTCAACTTTTACTAAAGTTAGAGACAACTCAACTTATACTGCCATGGGTTGACTCTAGAAGTATTGGAGTCGACTCTTAGATGGGCTATTTTTTTATATGTCCTATCTTCTTCTTGATATCATTCTGGAGTCGACTCTTTTAGGATTTGGATAGACTCATGCCTGACTAAGGTTGACTCTTATTATTGTTAAGAAGCTTATTATAGATGTCCTTTAATTCTGAAGGATCTAGATTCGGATCGATAACCTGTATGGATAAAATGACAGACCAATAGTATGTGTTGCTTGCCAGATTCATTTAAATATGGCTGAAGTAGAATAAGGATCAATAGCTCGTCACATATTCTTCTTCTTATCCTTCTTTAATATGCTATCAATTTTATATTGCTTCAAATCACTGTTGGGGAAGGTATATGGATCTAAGTTATGGATGGTGGCTTTTGATGGAATTTTCTTGAAAGATTTCTTCCTACTACCAAAAACCTCCATAATGTAGATACAATACAATCATTACCTCTAGTGACGACCTTCCTAACTAAGATGATCTTCTTGAACTTTGACTTTTATCTGCCGATTGTAGAACCAGAGCCTAAGTTGTAGTATGACGATCTAAATCAAGCCCTATGCCTGGCCACCTTATCCTACTACTATCGATCATGCAAGCTTGTCTAAATAGCAAACTAGATCTGTGCTTTATCTGGAGTAGAAGTCTCCTTTAACTCTCTGGAGTGAAAAAGTTGGCTTTATTCTTGTACTTGTATAATTTTGATAAAATAATTATAAACTTTATCCACAACTTACTATCTAAATTTAAAGTTCTATTATACCGTACCTCGGATCAATATGGATGATGAACTTCTGACTTCCCTATGTAACATGATATACAAGATGAAGTATGATCCACAAGTCATAGTCCTATATTTACAAGAGGTAAGTTAAGTGGCATGCTTTTGTTAACTCTATCTTCAATCAATAATATATTATAACAAATATATTTTTTATAGATGAAAATATTTAGGGAGGGTACTAATGACTTTCTCGACAACTGTTATAAGTATGAAAAGTGTTGGGGATAAATCCTGCTCCCGCCGAAGTCTAGCTCGATGCTCAGTCTAATGCAACCTGTAGCCGCGGAAGAGCTTCAACGGACATGTCTTAGCCGAACTCCTATAGTCGGCCGAACTACTTAGCCGCCGAGCTTCTTCTAACTCGTTCAATCAATCGAGCTACGTAGCTGCCGAGCTCCTTTGGACTCCCCAGCAGCCAAACTCCTCAGCGGTCATCCCTCGGCTGAACTTCTAGCGGGGATGAACTTTTAGCAATCGAGCTCCTTGGACGCCCAGCAGATCGGTCCTAACCGAGCCCTTACAGCCGATCGATCTGCTTAGCGGCCGAGCTCTCCGAACTCCTAGCGTCCGAGCTCCTTCGAACCCATTCAGCCGGCCGAACTGCTTAGCGGCTGAGCTCCTTGGACTCCAAGCGACCGGGCATCAACGGAATCCCTCAAGTAGTTGGCTGATGGCTTGAACCATAGAAGCCGCAAAACTTGATCGGACTTTATCTCACACCCTCAAGTAGACCATATCTACAGTTGGATGTTATTGCCCGGTATGGCAATCTGAGAGGTGGGCGGGGGGAGGTTAAAAATTTAGATAAATATATGCACTAATTTTAATTTTATTATATGAGAGTGAAGTGTATGCAATGAGAAAATACTGTATTAAACTAAGAGATAAAAGTAAGAGAAGTTTTGGATCGTTCTGGAGTCAACTTTTACTAAAGTTAGAGACAACTCAACTCATACTGCCATGGGTTGACTCTAGAAGTATTGGAGTCGACTCTTAGATGGGCTATTTTTTTATATGTCCTATCTTCTTCTTGATATCATTCTCGAGTCGACTCTTTTAGAATTTGGATAGACTCATGCCTGCCTAAGGTTGACTCTTATTATTGTTAAGAAGCTTATTATAGATGTCCTTTAATTCTGAAGGATCTAGATTCGGATCGATAACTTGTATGGATAAAATGACAGACCAATAGTATGTGTTGCTTGCCAGATTCATTTAAATATGGCTGAAGTAAAATAAGGATCAATAGCTCATCACATATTCTTCTTCTTATCCTTCTTCAATATACTATCAATTTTATATTGCTTCAAATCACTGTTGGGGAAGGTATATGGATCTAAGTCATGGATGGTGGCTTTTGATGGAATTTTCTTGACAGATTTCTTCCTACTACCAAAAACCTCCATAATGTAGATACAATACAATTATTACCTCTAGTGACGACCTTCCTAACTAAGATGATCTTCCTGAACTTTGACTTTTATTTGCCGAGATTGTAAAACCAGAGCCTAAGTTGTAGTATGACGATCTAAATCAAGCCCTATGCCTGGCCACCTTATCCTACTGCTATTGATCATGCAAGCTTGTCTAAATAGCAAACTAGATCTGTGCTTTATCTGGAGTAGAAGTCTCCTTTAACTCTCTGGAGTGAAAAAATTGGCTTTATTCTTGTACTTATATAATTTTGATAAAATAATTATAAACTTTATCCACAACTTACTATCTAAATTTAAAGTTCTATTATACTGTACCTCGGATCAATATGGATGATGAACTTCTGACTTCCCTATGTAACATGATATACAAGATGAAGTATGATCCACAAGTCATAGTCCTATATTTACAAGAGGTAAGTTAAGTGGCATGCTTTTGTTAACTCTATCTTCAATCAATAATATATTATAACAAATATATTTTTTATAGATGAAAATATTTAGGGAGGGTACTAATGACTTTCTCGACAACTGTTATAAGTATGAAAAGTGTTGGGGATAAATCCCACTCCCGCCGAAGTCTAACTCGATGCTCAGCCTAATGCAACCTGTAGCTGCGGAAGAGCTTCAATGGACATGTCTTGGCCGAACTCCTACAGTCGGCCGAACTACTTAGCCGTCGAGCTTCTTCTAACCCATTCAGCTGGTCGAGCTACGTAGCTGCCAAGCTCCTTCGGACTCCCCAGCGGTCGAACTCCTCAGCGGTCATCCTTCGACTGAACTTCTAGCGGGGACGAACTTCCAGCAATCGAGCTCCTTGGACGCCCAGCAGACCGGTCCTAACCGAGCTCTTACAGTTGGCCGATCTGCTTAGCGGCCGAGCTCCCCGAACTCCTAGCGTCCGAGCTTCTTCGAATCTGTTCAGCCGGTCGAACTGCTTAGCGGCAGAGCTCCTTGGACTCCAAGCGATCGGGCGTTAACGGAATCCCCCAGCGTCCGAACTTCTCAGCGGTTGTCCCTCGGTCGAACTCCCCAAACGGCCGTCTCTTTAGCCGACCGAGCTCCTCCGAACTTCTCTATAGTCGAACTCCTTCCGAGCTTCCCTTCAGTCGAACTCTCCTACAAGTCCGAACTTCTCTGGACGAAGAAGAAGACTGGACGGTATGGCCGCCACTACTGACGATGCCACTCTCTCCGTAATCAGTCCCATGCGGCCCACGACTTGCCAGTATGACTGTCACCATTCGTCTGATGGCACCTTCCTCTCCGTACCGAACTCCATGCGGCCCATGACTCGTCAGTATGGCTGTCACCATCCACCAGACAACGTCCTCCTCTCCATGCCGAACTCCATGCGACGGTATGACCATCCCCATCAACTAAGCTCCACCTACAAAGGACCCTCCAGATACGCTAACTAAAATCTCTCTGATCTCTAAGCTCTCCTCTTCTTCTCTAAGCTCCGGAACTCATTCCCGAGCACTCCATTCCTGTTGGCTAGAGCTGACTTGAGCGTCGGAGGGTCCTGCCGGAGCCACCCCCCACCGGCTCCGGACGGGACTTTATTTTGCAGGTCTTCGACGGTGACCTCATCGGCTTCCACTCCAACGAATTTCGACGATGACCAGATTCTACGCCAACAGATTGGCACTAGAGGAAGGGACCGAACCTCCGAGGTTTCCTTGTTCTTAAAGGAGTGCTCGACGATGATTTTTCCCTTTCCCCTCCGAAGAGCTTCCTTTTCTCTCCCGAAGAGAAAATACCTCCAGGAGAGCTTCGACTCGACGACCGGCTTCCATTACAGCCTCGGCAGCCCAGTTTCCACACGAAGCCCTCATAGACATGGAGCAGTTCAACCCACTGGTCGGGTCCGTGGCACCGTCGAGATGATGCTGGCCGTGCGACAACCTCCAGCGGGGACTTTGCCAGCAAATCTGCCATGAGGACGCGAGGAACCGGCCTCAAGGGAAAGCATTTGGGCATATCGATCGCCCTTAGGAAGGAGAAACGGAGAGCAGAAGTTCTCCGCAGAAGGTTTTCCAAGGAGGCGGAACGAAGTTCGGCGCACGCAAGGTCAAACTCTCCCCTCAAATCTCATCATCAGAATGAAGTTCGGCATAAGTGAGGCCAAACTCCAGGCCGATTATCTCACCAAGGAAGCTCCCTACAAAGATTTCACACGAGGTGAGACGAAGTTCGGCCGAGCTCACGACCGCCCCAGGGCAAGCGAGGACTCCCTCTCGAGTATGACTCCAGGGAAGCTCCAATAAAGGGCATGAAGTTCTCCCACAGAAGGTTTCACAAGAGGGCGGAATGAAGTTCGACCGAGGCCGAACTCTCCCTCGGACTCGTCATCAGGAAAGTTCTCCCGCGGAAGATTTTCACGGGAGGCGGAATGAAGTGCGGCCGCACTCACGACCTCCCCAGGGGAAGCAAGGCCGTCGAACTCATCCTGGAGCTCATCATCGAGGAAGCCCTGACGAGGGGGCATAAAGTTCTCTCATAGGTTTTACAACTCCGAACTCCTCGAGCTTGCCACCAAGGAGGTCCCGACAAAAGGGCGCGAAGAAGCCCTCCCGAAAGGTTCCGCGACTATGCCTCGCTCCTCTAACACGAATTCTCAGCGAAGTTAAGAGCCAGCCGCCAAGATCGGAAGGACTACGGCCTCCCCAAACATACGCGATCGAAATAAGTATTGCCTCTACCATCGCGACCACGGCCACGATACCGAGGAATGCATCCAGCTCAGAGACGAAATCGAGGAGCTCGTTAGAAAGGGGCGGCTGGATAAATTCCTTCGGCACCAGCCTGAAGCAGGAAAAGATCGGTCAAGGGTGCTGCCGTAGCCAGAGACCGCAAGAAGGTCGGCCACCTTATGGTGTCATCCACATTACCCCTGAGAGGAGCTTGGTGCGTCAGTGATTCGCCGTCTCTCAGCGACAAGAGCTTGCACCAAATTGAGGAGGCCAGCATGAGGAGGTCGTCCACCCCGAGACTTATCGTCGAAGAAATGCGGAGGAACAAAGCTACCACGATCTTGAAAATATAGAATTTGGGGATGCACTACTAGTAACTTTCTTTCAATAAAATTCTTCTTTTCCAAATAATATTATTTCTGGATGCAAAAACTAGACGATGATAGGAAACAAGCAGTTAATAATTGCCGCATTAGGACAACCTCGGCTAGAGATAAGATCTCTCCCGAGCGAAGGCCTCGTTCACAAAGGATGAGATGGAGGGAGAGGCCCTGACAGCGGCCCTTATGTGCCCCCACAGCCCGTTAGGAACAGGAGGAGAACCTCGTCCTAACGCGAGCATCAACCTCGGCTAGAGATAAGATCTCTTCCGAGCGACCGTTGACAACCTCGGCTAGAGATAAGATCTCTCCCGAGCGACCATGGACAACCTCGATTAGGAACAGGAGGAGAACCTTGTCCTAACACGAGCACCAACCTCGGCTAGAGATAAGATCTCTTCTGAGCGATCGTTGACAACCTCGGCTAGAGATAAGATCTCTTCCGAGCGACCGTGGACAACCTCGATTAGGAACAGGAGGAGAACCTCATCCTAACATGAGCACCAACCTCGGCTAGAGATAAGATCTCTCCCGAGCGACCGTTGATGACCTCGACTAGAGATAAGATCTCTTCCGAGCGACCGAGTCAACCTCGATTAGGAATAGGAGGAAGACCTCGTCCTGACATGAGCATCAACCTCGGCTAGAGATAAGATCTCTCCCGAGCGACCGTTGACAACTTCGGCCAGAGATAAGATCTCTTTCGAAAAGCCACCTCGGCTAGAGATAAGATCTCTCCCGAGAACCTCGGCCTGAGATCAGATCCCTCCTGAGCGCCCGCATCGACCTCGACTGTAAGAGACAATGTCGCCCCTAAGGAGCGCAACCTCTAGCTTCGATCGCAGTGGACGAAGCCCCTCGACCTTGGCTGGAGATGGGATCTTCTCCGGGCTTCAACTTCGATATCAACTTCAGCTGGAGGTGAGATCTCCCCCGAGCTTTGACCTAGACCAGCACGGAGCTCAGAGGAAGACTTCGGCAGTCGCCTTTCCTGCACTCCCTTCGATTTTCAAACTCGAGAGTGGAGGGGGCTAGTGTTGGGGATAAATCCTACTCTCACCAAAGTCTAGCTCGATGCTCAGCTCAGTCTAATGCAATCTGTAGCTGCGGAAGAGCTTCAACGGACATGTCTTGGCCGATCATGAATGACGATCATGAATGACGATGCGATGATCTGATAAATGAAGATCTTTAATGGATCCAAAAATCTGCAACAATGATCTCGGTGATGTTTGTAGCATACTGTCAAAATTTTACTTTAATCGAATATTGTTATCTTGGTTAATTTAGTATAAATTAGTTTCGACTGTTAAATGATAAACGAATGATCAAAGGACTAAATAGTATTCGATTATGAGATAATTTTTTATAAATAATCTTGGCTACTACTTTAATCATTTTTTATGATGGTGATTATAAAATTCAACTCATGAGATGAAGAACGATTTAAAACTATACGTCTCTTGATAACCACTCTGAAATTTTACTGATTGTTACGCTTGTGCTTTTGCAATATCTACTTAACATGAACAGTTTATATGAAAATAATTTAAATTTTACTATCACTATCATATAAAATATTTAAAATTATAATAAAAATCATTTAACTAAAAAATTATCTCATAATCAAACGTCGTTTAACCCTTTGATCGCTTGTTTTTAATTTAACGGTTGAAATTATTCCATACTAAATTGATCATGATAACGATATTCGATTGAAGTAAAACTTTGATAGTATGCTACAAACATCATCAAGATCATTATTACAGATTTTTGGATCCATCGAAGATCTTCATCTATCAGATTATTGCATCATCGTTCGTGATCGTCGAAATTAAATTTTTCTGATCAATGAAGCTAGGGCCATCGAATCAAGGCGATCTTTTGTGACGACACTCTAATGATAATTATTTAGATAATGAATGATGAAGATGGACATTAAATTTTAAAATTATATAATATTTAAAAAAAATGAGAAAAAAATTATTTTTCATCTATGGCAGCGATTATCAAAAACTGCTGCTATAGATCACGACAGTGATTATAGAACCACTGCCATAGATCTATGATAGTAGTTTTGAAAAATTATTATCGTAGATCTATGACAATGATTTGATAACCGCTATCGTAGGTTAGGTTAAAAATCTCTAAATTTTTTCTTTCCTTCCTGCGCGCTCGATCTCTCTCGCTCTTTCTCTCCCCCTCCTCTTCATCGTCGGTGAGGCTCCTTCCTCTCGATCGGCATCGCCCCTCCTCCCCTCCAACCGGCATCATAGAGTTATTCTTAGTGATTATCATTTTTATCCAAGTTTTTTATTGAATATAATTTTTATAGGCCTTTTGGCTAAGAATAGTTATCAGTTTTCAATAAAAATATTTTTTTATGATATCATTTTGAATAGTGTTACAATTTATGTTGGATAATTAAATAACAAAATTTATCTATTATCACAGTCT
The DNA here is from genome assembly GCA_006176705.1 of Cocos nucifera. NCBI lineage: Eukaryota > Viridiplantae > Streptophyta > Magnoliopsida > Arecales > Arecaceae > Cocos > Cocos nucifera. The sequence continues at coordinate 146,444 of QRFJ01007413.1, read as the reverse complement.
GTTAACGTAGTCCAAACCTTCGATAAACGTCCTAGAATAGATGATGTGTCAGATGTCTATCTTTGGCATTGTAGGCTAGGTCACAACAATAAGAATAGAATAAATAGGTTGGCTCAAGAAAGAATTCTTGAGGTCAGTGATTGTGAATTACTACCAACCTGTGAGTTCTATCTTCTTGGAAAGATAACCAAGTCACTTTTTATTGGAAAGGATGAACGTGCTAGTGAACTCCTAGATCTAGTACATACTGATGTATGTGGACCCATGAGTACAAGCACTAGGGATGGATATTTCTACTTCATAACCTTCACAGACGATCTATCGAGGTATGGATATGTCTATTTAACGAAGCATAAGTCGGAGTTATTCGAAATGTTCAAACTATTCCATAATGAGATAGAAAAGTAAATTGGGAAGAGTATTAAAACTCTTCGATCTGACCGAAGGGGTGAGTATCTTTCTAGTAAATTTCTAACATATCTTGAAGAGAATGGAATTCTCTCCTAATGAACTCCACCTAGAATACCATAGCATAATGGTGTGTTCGAAAAAAAAAATGGATCTTGTTGGATATGATTCGATCTATGATGGAATTTGCTAATCTATCGATCTTTCTCTGGAGATATGCGCTCGAGTCAGCTTGTTATATTCTGAATAGGATTTTGAGTAAGTCTATTTTTAAAATACCATATGAGATGTGGATAGGGCGTAAACCAGTACTCTCACATCTTAGGATTTGAGGGTGTCCAACTTATGTCAAATATTTAGTAATAGACAAACTCGAATCTAGGTCTGACAAGTGTAGCTTTATAGGATATCCAAAAGAAACCAAAGGATATTACTTCTACCTAGCCGATGAACATAAGGTGTTTGTCAGTCTTAAGGCAGTCTTTTTAGAAAAGAAGTTTCTTGGTGAAGGGACTAATGCCTCTAAAATTGAACTTAAGAAAGTTCAATAGGTGGAAGAACCGACACAAGTAACTGAACATGAACCGAATTTGATTCGATCAGATCCAAAGTCTACTGAACCTGCATCCTTAAGATGATCTGGTAGAGTACCACATCAATTGGATAGATACTATGGTTTCTTGGTCCGGGATGGAGATCCTGTTGAACTCGATGAGAACAACAAGGATCCGATCACCTATATGGATGCAATGCAGAGATCCAACTCTAAAAAATGGCTTGAGGCCATGAGATCTGAAATAGAGTCTATGAAGGTCAATGATGTATGGACATTGGTTGGCCCACTTGAAGGAATAAAATTCATAGGATGTGAGTGGGTCTTCAAAAGAAAAAAAAGCGTAGATGGAAAGATGGAGACCTATAAAGCCTATCTAGTTGCCAAGAGATATCGTCAATGTTATGGTATTGACTATGATGAGATATTTTCTCCTATGGCAATGCTCAAATTCATTCGGATCATGTTGGCAATAGCCGCACATCTGGATTATGAAATTTAACAAATGGATGTGAAAATAATTTTCTTAAATAGAGAGTTGGCTGAAGAAGTATATATGATACAACCTAAAGATTTTACATCCATAAATGAGTCCAAGGTGTGTAAGCTTCAAAGGTCCATTTATGGACTGAAGTCAGTATCTCGGAGTTAGAACATACGTTTTGATAGGACGATCAAGATGTATGGCTTTGTTAAGACCGAAGAAGAGCCTTGCATATATAAGTGGACTAATGGTCTAGCAGTTGTATTTCTTATTCTGTATGTGGATGATATTTTTTTAATCAAAAATGATGTCTCTACATTACAAGGAATAAAGATCTGGCTGTCGTCATAGTTCTTCATGAAGGATTTGGAAGAAGCTTCCTACATCTTAAAGATGAAGATCTATAAAGATAGATCTAAAAGATTGCTTGGATTGACCCAGTCCACGTACATAGATACTATGTTGAAGAGATTCAGCATGGAGAATTTCAAGAAGGGCTATCTACCGATAGACCGTAAAATTTCTCTTAAAGAGAGATTGTCCGACAACACCTCAAAAAAGAGAGCGTATAAGTAGAATTTTATATGCTTCGATAGTGAATTCTATTATGTACGCCATAATATGTATGCGATCAGATGTGGCATACTCACTAGAGGTAGTGAGTAGATATCAATCTGATTCAGGAAAAAACCACTGAAAGGTTATTAAAATCATCCTAAAGTATTTCAAAATACTAAGGACCAGTGGCTTATTTATGATGAATCAGACTTGAAACTTGTAGGATTTACAGACTCCAGTTTTCAGTCTAATCATGATGACAACAAAAATATGTCAGGATATATGTTTATCTTTAATGGTGGTGCTCTCTACTAGAAAAGTTTCAAGCAGCACATCATGACCGATTCAGTGTGCAAGGCAGAGTATGTTGCTGCATCAGATGTTACCAAAAAAATAATGTGGCTGAAGAAATTCATCACCGAGCTTAGAATAGTACCCTCCCTCGATGGTCCAGTTCTGCTCTTCTGCGATAGCTCTGGAGCAATTGCTCAAGGGAAGGAATCCAAAGCACACCAGCAGACGAAGCACATTTTGTACCACTTCCATCTTGTCTGAAAGATCGTGGATTGAGGTGACATTGATCTTTCGAAGATCGATAGGAAGAAGAACTTGACCGATCCATTCACTAAAATCATTGCGATGAAGGAGTTCGATGACTTCAAGTCGAAGATGGGTATACGATACCACACTGATTGGCTTTAGGCCAAGTGAAAGATTGTTGAAAATAGTGTTCCAAAGCCAATCGTTAGCATGTTAATGATTGAGCTAATTTATGTAATTATATATAAATTATTAATTAAATAAAAATTATTTTAATTTTTTTATTATAAATCTTTTATATTCTAATGAACTCCTGTCTAATGTGATGAAGTCCTTAGGATAATTTAGAATCGAGAAAGAAGAATTTATCGTTTAGTCCTTAAAATAGTTCACGATCAATGATACGTTGTTATAAAGGATGATAACATTTATTGAGTATAGATCGTTGTATACCATATAGGTTGGTTGTCATCTTAACCAAGGAGTGTGGAGACACTGGTATGGCATGTAGGTTAGATGTAGGGATACATCTGCACTGAACATGACTGACTTTAGAGCTTTTCTACTATCAAGAATTACTCTGATGGAATATGAGCATAAGTATCCCTCTGACCTGAGATCACTACGATGACTTTCAAGTAACTTACTGTGCTTTGGTACCGAACTATCTGAATTTTTAATTCAGTGATGAAAGATTTTTAGGTACAGTCAAGTACTTGAGAAGTCAGTATGTGAGTCAAAATGAGATTGACCACTCCTGAACTCAGGAGCTGTGCTCAATAGTATTTGAATTTAGCAAAGCCTTGGCCAGGATAGCCCTTGTGAGGGGTCATAGGACTAATTACTTTGAGATACGATTTGGATGTATCTTCTAAGATTGATAGTTAAACCCTAAGTCATCCTATGCACAGAAGTCAAAGGGATGAATTATATGGTAACCATATTCACGTAGGTTCTGAATGTTGCGACTACACCATTCGACCTATCTGGATGTTAGGTACCATTGCTAGATGGTTACTTCGATTAGTATAGAAAATTAGTTCCTGTGCTAGCGACTTAGGTTCGAACCTGGGGGTCACACACACTAGAGGTTCCTACTCAATCTAATGGCTAATCAATGGAAGATTAATTAGTGATTTGATCACTAATTAACTCAATTTGATTGAGTGATTATTTTTGATCAAAACCAATTGAATTAGATTCATTTAGATTTGATCCAATTAGGTTATGAGATGATCTAATCGTTAAGGAGGTTTAATCTCTGATCTGATCAAAGAGTTGGCCTGATTAATTTTTGATTTGATTAGAATTTAACTGAGCCTAATTAAGCCTAAATAAGTTGGATTTATTCTGATCTAATTGGGCCTAACCAATTTGGATTGGATTGGTTCTGTCAAATAAGAGACTAGTTTGACTGGTCTTCCCATATAGTTTGACTAGTCTTCCCATATGCCATATCACCCAAATATTGTGCCATCTATTCTCCATGAGAATTGAGAATTTTCATGAAGAATTCCACACATAAGAGGATGCATGCCCTTTTTTCTCACATCCCAAATGGATAGATTTAATCTGGTTACAAGTTCAATTCAAATAGAATTTGAGTTTGAATGAATAACCACTTAATCTAGACCTCTCCCTCATGCCTCTCTTATTTGTGTGCATCTATAAAATACCTAATTTTATGGGCATGTAGATCAGAACTCAGAAAAGAGAGAGAACATGTGAGAAAGAAAAGAGAGGGTCTCTTCTCTGCATGAGGAATTCTAGGCGCAAGGGTCTTAGGTGAGTGCATATCCTAGAATCCATCTAAAATTTGGGTTCTAGATTATGAGCAATGAGGATCATGAGTTCATAGATCTGGAAGGAGAACCTCCTGCATTTCTTATCTACATCGACAAACTGGAGCATCCAAAGAGCTGGTAAAGAAGATCGAAGAAGTTCGATTTGATATCAGCCATCAAAGTTTTTTGCAGCGAGCTAGCACTCGAGAGAAATTGATCGAGATCAGAGCCTCATGTGAATCACCTATAGAGGCTAGACGCGTGTGTGGCTATATCATAGTGATCAAATCTATACTGAGAAGATTAAATTATAGAGATCATTTATCCACGAAAAGATAACGTGTTCTTAACATATAGAAGTAGTAAAATAGTTTTACTACACTTGATATTTTATTTTTCAGATATGCATGCATATATATGTACATTATATCCTATATAGTATAGAATTTTTAGATTCGATCTATAGCTTTTATTATTAATATGATTAATAATCAATTTTACTGTGTAATCTTTGAAAAAATTTTTAAAATCAAATCTAGAAATCCTATGCATTTCCTTCACAGGAGATTTAGTTCACTAAGTTAGAAAGTTAGTCGATTAAGTCAAAAAGTTAGTCGACTCAATCTCAAAGAATAATAGCATGATAGAAAGATAAACTTTCAAACTTTATCCACTTAGCAGACTAAGTCAGATTGAGTAGACTAAGACTTAGTCGACTTAGAAAAACTTAGTCGACTAAGTTCACTATAATGGCTAGTTTTTTTTTTCAATAGCTATTTTCTTATTTCTAACGGCTAGATCACTTCTGAAGATCTCTAAAATAAATTAAAATAGTGGAAAACCTTAAGATATATAAGAAAATATTTTGAGCATTAAAGAGAGATTTTTGGAGTGTTTTATTGAGTATTTATTGAAAAATCAAAAGGAGTGAGCTGAAAAGAGAAGAGAAGGAGTTGTTTTCAAAAATATCCTTTGTCCTTCCACTACAAATTATCCTCAAACAAATGAGAGTAAGAGTGAAGTGAAGTGAGAAAGTATTCAAGTCAAGAATCAAGAAGCTTTACTATCACTCAAGCATTCAAGAAGAAGTCAAGCGTTCAACTATCATCATTCAGACTTCTTCCAATTCTTCAAAGAGTTTTATTTTTTTAAACTTAATCTTTTGTATTCATTTTTGGGATTATTGTATTTCAAGTTTCTTGGGATGAGAAACTTGGATTGGTCCAAGCCTAAAGTTGGACATTGTAAAGGTTTGATTGGTGAGCCTAGGATAAAACTAATTGGGGTTAATTGTTAGCCTGGAGAAAAATAATCACTTATGAATTTTGGTTGGTGATGCAGAAAAATTAACTAGGTTGATTGTGAGTCCAAAAAATAATCTTATATAATTTTGATTGGTGAGCCAGAAAAAATCAATCGGGTTTGATTGTGAGTCCAAAAAATAATTGGACTATAATTCTAATTATGAATTATAGTTGAATTTTCAAGTGGTTTACTTGGAGAGTGGATGTAGGTGCTGAGTTTGATGTCGAATCACTATAATTGCTTAGTGTTTGTATAGTTTCATTTCTATTATTTTTCATCTATACTTGCATTTTACTTTATTTTACCAAGTACATAATATTAAAATTTAGTATATTCATAGTTTAAATTTTTAAATACCCAATTTACCTCTTTCCCTTTTTGGGTTGCCATACCTAAGCAATAGGGACCAATTATAATGGTCTTGATGATTGATCATTCTAATGAATTGGAAGAGTTTTGATCCATCAAAAGGTATTTCAATGATGTCGATGATAAAGATCGCGACATGTATCATTATCTTACGAAACTGAACCTAATTGGATCACACAAATAAGGCTTTGGATTTGGATATCTTCAATTAGGCTAATTTAGTTTGATTGATTTAGATTAGATCTAATTAGGTTCAGAAAAATCATGCTAGTACATGATTGAGCCTAACATTCTTCTTCTATAGTATTCTGGTTCATCTCGATGGAGTCAAATTAGATTTGACTCATTCAAAAATTCTATCTTGATCTGACTGGAGCTTGTTCAGATCAGAAAAGTATTATTCTAACCTGATCTAGGCTTATCCTAATCCATCGAATCAGAATAGGACAAGACCTACTAATTTTTGAAACTTTTAAGATAAGGATCAAAGGTTGACTCGCATGTAAGAAAGAAAGGATAGGAGGCATGCACCCCCTGGAGAATTTCTAAAGGCATGTGCCCCCAGGTATTTTCATGAGAGAGAGGAGGGTGCACGTCCCCCTAAGCATGCACCCCATATAGATAAGGGAGAAGGGTGGCACAAGAAACTAATCTCTAGAGTCTTTGATCTCACCAAGACTCAACTCCTAGGGGGCGCACTTCTAGGAGGATGTGGGCCCTCCCCTTTCTCATGAAAACACCTAGGGGCACACCCCTAGAAATTCTCTAAGGAGGGCGTGGACGTGCGCCCTCCCCTTTCTCATGAAAACACCTAGGGGCGCGCCTCTTAGAAATTTTGTAAGGAGTGCATGCCCCCTATCCCTTCTTTTCTGCATGTGGGTCAACCTTTAACCCTGATCCTAAAAGTTTCAGAAATTAGCAAGTCTTGTCCTATTTCCATCTGATGGATTAGAACAAGCCTTGATCAAGTTAGGATAATGCTTTTCTAATCTGGACAAGCTCCAGTCAGACCATAATAGAATTTTTGGATGAGCCAAATCCAATTTAACTCAGTCGAGACGAACTAGAATAACTGTAGAAAGAGAATGTTAGGCTTAATCGTGTGCTAGCATGATTTTTTTGAACCTAATTAGATCTAATCTAAATCAATCAAACTAGATTAAAATAACTGATGACATCCAGATCTAAATCCTTATTTATGTGATCTAGTTAGATTCAGTTTCGTATAGTAATGAGATATGTTGCGATCTCTATCATCAATATCATCGAAATACCTTTCGATGGATCTGAACTCTTTCGGTTCATCCAATTAGAATGATCAATTATCAAGACTATTCTAATTGATCCTAAAATCTATCAGTAACACCTAGTAGTATATGATGGCAATCCATCAGAATTGAATGCAAACCTCTCGGTGCAGCTACCTGTGTGATTGAGTTATTCTATCATGAGCCCTAACAGGATTAGGGTTAAGGTGAATTCATCAAACCCAACATTCCATTATATGATTAAATCATTTGATTCAAGTTCGATGTGAAATTCTAATAATTTTTTTTTTGTTATTTCATACCGTCATGGCCATAGGCTTAAGGACTCAATCTCATGATCATTATAGGACTACTCCTCTACCGAAGTTGATAGATTCTATTTTGGTGCGATCTAATTCCTACAATAAATATGCTATAGCCAACATACACCTCAGAATTCTGAATGGCTAGGAGATCAAGTTATGATGTAGTCAAACTATAATACACTCAAGGTGAACTACCAATGCACCTTAGATCTAAGAATCAGATATATAACTGTAGCATCGAGCTTAGTTATCGATGAGAAGGTAGACTCTTTTATGACTGCTTAAGGTGGTCATGCTTAGTGCCCTCATTCTCAATGAGTACCTATACTCTCACTTCAATATCTCTACACTGTAGACTTAAAACTCATCTACCATAAGAAAATGATCGTACATCGATCTTTTGGATCGATCACCATCCTCATGATGATCCTACGATTAGGAGCAATTTATGAGTTAATTATGAAAATACATGTCTTAAATTTTCAACTCTTAAAAATATATATTATCATTTTCATTAACTCAAAGGATGTATGACACAATGTGATAAAAGAAAATAATTCTTCATTAATTTTTAAGTCAAAATTATAAAATTACTCCTAGAAGGTGTATTATAAGTGTCAGCCAATCTAGCTTCTAGGATACTTATCTAACAAACTCCTACTTGATCTAAAGTTAATTGGCTACAAATCTAAGTCCCATCTTCTCAAGATAGGCTTCATTCTTCTACTAGCTCAATGGCTTTGTTAATAGATCAGCCACATTGTCTACAGTGTCGACTCTCTTAATCTTGACATATCCTTTCTCGAGATAATCGTGGATGAGGTGATACCACTGTTTGATGTGCTTAGACTTTTGGTGAGACCTCGACTCCTTAGCTAGGGCTATGGTACCATTATTATTGTAGTACAGAGGGATGCCATCCGATAGCATCACTTTGAGTTCTATAGCAAACTTCTTGAATCAGAATACCTTCTTCATAGCTTTCGATGCAGCGATATTTTTTGCTTCTATGGTAGAGTCTGCTATCACAGTCTGCTTGAAACTCTTTCAACTAACAGCACCATCATTGCACACAAACAAACTATCAAATGTCAACTTTCGATCGTCTATATCAGACATAAAGTCTGAGTTTATATACCCTTAGACCTGGAGTTCTCCATTACCAAAGATCAAAAATATATTCTTAGTCCTTCTCAAGTACTTAAGGATACACTTCACAGAAGTCCAGTGCTCTTCTTCTGAATTTGACTGATACCTACTCGTGACACTCACAGCATGCGCAATATCAGGTCGTATACACAATATGACATACATGAGGCTCTCTATTTTTGAAGCATAAGAGATCTTACTCATGCATTCAATCTTCTCAGGTGTGTTGGGATACATCTTCTTGGAGAGATGAATTTCATGTCTGAAGAGCACTAATCCCCTCTTGAAGTTTTTTATGCTGAATCTCTTCAGCACCTCTTTTATGTACATCTTCTGTGATAGACCCAGTATCCTATTCGGTCTATCCCTATAGACCTTAATTTTTAATATAAATGATGCCTCTTTTAGGTCTTTTATAGAATACTCTTTTGACAATCATATTTTGATCGTAGTCAATATGAAAATATCATTTTCAATCAGAAGGATGTCATCTATGTACAATACGAGGAAGACAACAACACTCTCACTGACCTTTTGAAGAGATAGGACTCCTTATTTTTTATGAAACCAAATAATTTGATCACATCATTAAAATGAGCATTCCATCTCTGAGATGCTTGCTTAATTTCATATATAGACCTTTGCATCTTATAGACCTTGTGATCACTATCACTAGATATGAAATCAAGCGACTGTTCCATATAGATATCTTTCTCAAGATATCCATTTAAAAATATCATTTTTACGTCTATCTGCCATATTTCATAATCAAAATAGGCTGTAACAACAAGCAATGTATGGATGAATTTTAGCCTGGCTACTGGTAAAAAAATATTCGGATAGTCAATGCCTTCATGCTGACTATACTCTTTCGCTACTAGCTTAGCTTTGAATATCTCTACATTTTCATCAACACCTATCTTTCTCTTGAAGATCCATTTACATCTAATAGGTACTCTATCTTTAGGTGGATGTACCGGGGTCCAAACTTGGTTCGAGCATATTGAGTCAATCTCTGACTTCATTGTCTCTAACCATTTCTCGAAGTCGATATTTGATATCGTCTTGTCATATATTTTGGGATCATCATCATGAACCCCATTTTCTCTGGGGAATATTTTTTCTATATCCTCTGAAATGGTACCTAAGTACCTCTCAGGAGAATGAAAAATTCTACTTGATCTACGAGGTGGAGGTGGTTATGTTTGGACTAGCTTAATCTAGCTGGGTTCCATAGGTTCCTTAGCTCATTGCTGTTCAAAAACTTTCTTCTTGAGCCTTATCTATCTCTCAATACTATCATCTTAAATCAACTATTTTTTAAGAAAAATGATGTGTTGACTCACAATCATATTATGATCTTCTGAAAGATAGAAATAATATCCTAACAATTTTTTAGGATATTCGATAAATCGAGCTCTAAATAATCTAGACTCTAATTTGTTCGCTTACTGTCTCTTGACATGGGCCGAACAATCCCAAATTCTAAGATAACAAAGACTTGCTTTCTTGCTATACCATATCTTATGCGGCATGATAAGAATGATTTTAGAGTAAATCCTATTCAATAGGTATATAGCTATTACTAAACTATGTTCCCAAAAAAACTCAAGAAGGTCGATGAAGCTCATCATGGATCGGATCATATCTAATAGAATTCAATTTCTCTATTCTTAAACTCCATTGAGTTGAGGTATTTTAAATGAAATCCATTGCGAGACTATGCCATTTTTCTTAAGGTAGTCTAAAAATTTTTGACTAAGATATTCACCTCCTCGATCTGATCGAAAAATCTTAATAAACTTTTTGATTTGCTTTTCCACTTCACATCTGAATTTTTTGAACTTTTCAAAAGCTTCAGACTTATGTCGTATTAAGTACGCATACCCATACTAAGATAGATCATCGGTAAAGATAATAAAGTAGACATAATTACCTTTGGTCAGCACATCAAATATGCCGCACATATTTGTATGTACCAGGGCAAGTAGATTCATGGTCCTTTCTCTATATCCTATAAAAGAAAGCTGGGTCATTTTATCTTGAAGACATGATTCACAAATTGGATATGACTCGAAAGTCAACAGATCCATAAATCTGGATTTCTCTAATTTGTTAATTCTATCTTCCGCTATATGACCTAGCCTAAGGTGCCATAGATATCTTTCATTTAGATTATCCCTAGGTCATTTAAATCTTATGGCATTCATATTTTGCTCGATATTAAATACAAAGACATCAACATGCAACTGATAGAGACCATTAATTAAGAAATCACTTACAATTTTATTTTTTTCAAAAGGAATAATATAATGGTCCTTAAGAAAGCTAATTATATAACCTTTTTATACTAAACAAGAAATAGAAATCAAATTTCTGCTTGCTGCAGGCACATAATAACAGTCCCTAAGTACTAAAACTAATCCTAATGATAGTCGAAGAGGATATGTTCCCACGATCATAATAGCAACTCTTGCTTTATTTCTAACACGTAGGATCATCTCACCATCCCTTAGCCTCCTGCTCTTCTCAAGATTCTGCATGAAAGTGCACAAGTGAGCACCAGAACCAGAGTCAAGCATCCAATTAGATGCAGAAAAAATCATGAGGTTAGATTTAATTATGAGCATACCTCTAGAAGGACCCGCCTACTTCTTGTTCTTTAGGCTGGCTAGGTATAATGGACAATTTCACTTTCAATGGCCATCAATATTGTAATGAAAATATTTTTCTTATTAGCGGCCTTCTTCTTTAGCTCTTTCTTTTCTTCTTTCCACCTTTTATCTTCTGCTTTTTTGCAGACTTCTTTTTTTTTTTTTTAAATGACTTTCTTTTATAGAACATCCATTTCACAGCAAGCACTGAGCCCTTTGAATCTTTTATAAAAAGCTCAACAATAATCAGTATATTCATAAGTTCAGTAAGGTATATTATAGTTTATGTATATAAAAATTGATGATAAACTATCCATACGCATCAGTCAAGGACTGCAGGATCATATCAATCTACAGGTCCTTATCTAACATGACTTTAAGCTTCTCAAGCTCCTCTAAATCCTTGATCATTGTTAAATAATGATCATTTTTAAATAATGATATCTGGCTATGCGACTCTGCTCACCAAACACCTCTTGCAGGTGTACCTTTGGCAAGTAGTCTTGATGTCTTCATATTGGTACTATAGCTTATTAGACATCAAATCCAACATGTAGTAACTTGCTTTGTTATCATCGTCTATCCACTTCTCCAGAGATGTTCTCTATTCAGCGATTAGATGGACTGATAAGGTGGAAAGATCCTGATCCAATACATAGATCAACTTTTTAGAATCCAAAATAATTTTGAAGTTTCTCAGCCAATCTTTGTAATTGAGTTCAGTCAGTCTATACGTGTCTAGGATTCGAGCTAGTGGATTTGACACAAATATTTTTCTATAGAGAGTCAAAATTTTTAGTTAGACTTTGTAATTAGACTTAATTAATTTATTTAAAAATTTTATTTTTAAATAAATTAGGCTTTCACTATTTTCTCGAGTCCCTACACTCTCTTGCTAGAGATACGAAAATCAATGCAATCATATATTTCTAGTGGATGGTGCTGTCCCACTGACTGGCTCACCACCTCATCTAATAGTTATTGGTGATAGATCAACCGATGAGTGGATAACTCTTGTCTAATAATTCTCTAATCATGGTATATCCAAACCTGATCTCTAATTCATAAAACTCACCATGCTTGGAATATTGCTCCAATCCTTAATTAAGTCAGATCCATCATTTGTATGAATTAGATTTTTGATTGGATCCCTCATTGTATCCAAAATATTGAGCCTAATCCATCCTCCAATCAGTAGCATCCAATGCCTAATAGACATGATTGCATCTTTCTAGTGCAACTGAACCACTGTAACTAGCCGAAAATAATCAACCCTGAAAAGAGCCTGCACATTTACAATGATGGAAGATCTATGATTTAATATTTTCTTAGAAAGATTTGATTTAAGTCTCTTAGACATGACTTGACTTAGTCATAATAATTATGACTAATCTAGTGGCATGGGTTAGCTCGAATCATTAGCCATCTCAAATCAGAATTGAGTCGATCCAAATAACCAAGTAAGTGAGATAGGTGGAAGGGATATGCTATTAACTCAACAAGAATGTATTCAGATTGAGTAGTTCTCAATTAAAAATTAGTCGATCATATCTGCTAAACTTATCTTAGATACCAAATTATCAAATCAAAATTGATTGGATTAGCCTACAATCCAGGTTTGAACCGCGGAGTCAAATTAGATCTTAACTTGATCGACCATATGTGATTGTGAGTTAACCTTGATCCAGACTTAATCATATTGAACTGGTCAAATCTAAGCACTCTTGATCCTACCTAACCAACTCTTAATTTGGTTTGATCAACCGTTAGACCTAATTGAGCTATCCACATCCGAATCCAAATTTATGAAGATATCTTAGATCTGAAAATTCATAATTTTTAGATCTAATTGATTTCATAATCTTAATTTTTAATTAAGTTGGGTTCATAAACAAAACATGCATAAAAATTCTAGAATTTTAGGATCTAGAATTTTGAAAAAAATAAATTTGGTGCGGCGCATTTAGAAAATTTTTTAGGCGACAAAACCTGATGGGGATTAGGTCTTTAACGTGGAGTTTTAGATTAAAATCTGAATTAATCAAGCAATTTGATTACTTGATCATCTGGGACTCTAGTGTTGGCGCAGAGTCTATTTAAAGGATCCTGTGCCCTAGGATTTGGAGGATTCTCATTCCACACCTAAAGGCTGCCACCATATTCATCTCCATGCCTCCCCTATTGCTCGTCTCTCTCTTCTCCACGCCCATACCAGGTTGGAAAAAGGATCAACTATCAAGAGTTGATAGAAGCTGCTGCAAAGATCAAGATAGAGTGTTCTACATCAAGAGACTACGTACTGATTTTGAAGATCCTTTTGAAGATTCTACAGATTAGATTCAAATCTGATTTTTGAAGATTAGATCTGAAAGAAAAAGACATCTAAAACTAGCTTGAGTGGACTTCGGTAGAGGCCAAGCACATACGTGGCTAGCTTTGGGACCTCAGGCTTCGGTAGATCATCATCAGGATAACAATTTATCCTAAAAAGATAACAAAGATTGTTTCTGATTTAATTTTAATTTTAGATTTTAATATCAAATATTAGGATCAGATCCGAGAACTCTCAAATCTGATTAGAATTTGTAGAAAAATATTTTAAAATTTTGCTATAGATCTGCTCAGATCAGATCGATCATGCGGTGAAAAACCTAATTTTTTCTTCAACAATAGGAACTTATCCACTTCAAGATCAAGATGAAGTAGAGCATCACTGGGGTTGACTATAGATCCTGAAAGTCAAAAGAACCTTATGTTTGAAAATTTAGTTTAGAAACTAGGATTGTAGACCAAGCCTCACCCACATCCATATGCTCTCGGTTGGATACAAAAGGATATTGAGTTAAACATCATAAAGCAATGTACCTTTAAGCTTATGATAACTAAGAGGTATATTAATGAGATGACTTACAAAGTAGTTCCTCCGGATGTCTACCATATTATCCTTTGAAGCCTGTCCCTATGGGATTGCAATGCAATATTCTATATATAGGTGGTAGAGGAAGTATTGACTCGTAATGGACAAGAAAAGAGTTCATGGCTAATCCTCCAAAATGCAGGAAAATATAAATTTCGCAACTATTGCCCAGGTGAAGCAACTTGTTAATGCCCACAATAAGTTTGTGATGATGATATGAGAAGCCAATGCCATTATTGATAGACCAAGCTCTTGCCCCTTAGTTCCACCAAATGATTGATTAAAATAGAGCTTGAGGGGAAGTCATTGCAATTATCAACAACAAGGATGGCAAGGAGCATCGCTCCATGAAGTCTAGATATGAATTGGGGCAAGTGGTTTGCTGAGCCAAGTGGTTCAATCGTGAGATACATTGGCAAGCTTTTCTTCACCTTTATTCTTGATTTAATAAGAGCTAAATATCTTAAGTAGGATGAGTCCTAATCTAGAAAGCTTAACAAACTCGATGCGGACTGGTTTGGCCATTATGGATACTCTTGGACAGAGTCTAAGAGTGAGACTCAGCATATCGGAAAGCCAAATTGAATCACATGCCAAACTTTTATAGGTTATAACTTAATTATATGATGCCCAATTGAGATGATTTCTTTTTACATTTGGTAAATTTTTGAAATCTACGAAGAGCACCACCTCCTAAAAGAGGTTGTATAGCTAGCAAGCAAGCCCAAATTCTATCATTTAAATTCCAAAATATGCTAATCATACGAAAATTTTTATTTCGAGAGAGATTTTGATCGAACGTATCTTCCAATCTTAGAAAAATTAGGTATAGCTAAAGAAGACAAAGTCGATGCATGATTTTAGCTTTTTCATATTTATTTTGACTACTCATATTTATTTTTGAAAAGCTTATCTTATTCAAACTAGGAGAGTAATCTTTAAATTATACAAAGATGGATTTTACTATTATAAATAAAAGTTATGTACCTTTTTAAATCATCAATGAAGAAAAAGGATTCAAACCAATTTTTTCATATTTTTCTAAATTTCTTTTGAGAGATTTGAGTTGAGTGGGTTGAGAGAATTACTCTTCTCCCCAAGCAAATCAAAAGAAAATTTGTATGCTTTTTAGTGAGGCAAGCCAAGGTTAATCCACTAAAGGAACAGAAGAGAAAGCTAGGAAGTAATGGCAAAGATTTAAAAGGGTTAATACATTATCTTGGTGAGGCTATTGAAGAATTCCCGGCAAGCTAAGTCAGTGAGCTAAAGAACAATGATGAAGATGGGGACACGCTACTAGACGAGCATGAGCTTTGCATTGTACAAAAAAGTGATGGAACATGAAAAAAGAAGACGAAAAGAAGGCATCATGAAGGTTTTTGTCCTTTTTTTTTTTTTTTTGGTAACAGTGGGAGGTGGGGGATGCAAGATACCCGCACAACGCCACCTAAGAAACCTCAAAGCTAGTACCAATTCTGAAATAAAATTGATACATATTTTGTCCTACCCTTCAAATCAAAGTACTTCAATTAACACAGAAGAACTAGATATACAATAATAAGGGACCAACTCCAACCTTCAAGGAGATGCAAGGAATGAATTCCATGTCAACATATTCTTCCCCCGACACTTCAAATAGTAGAACATATACCAAGGACAGCATCTGGCAGCTCCCTTTCAGAGTCCACCACTTACGCTATCCTCTGCTGTTGAAAATACCTCGCCTATCAGCCTGCAAAATAGAAGATAGTTCAGGGTGAATAGTTTGGTTAATAATCCAAGAGCACTCTCCCTGATGTGCATATTTTGCAATATAATCTGCCACTTTATTTGCCTCTATGAGCAACATTTACAGCGTCGCATTGTTGCTTCCATCCGGCAATAAAGGACTTGTTTGGCTGACTTCTACCTAAATATTTTTAATAGCAGAGATTGCGTGAAGAAAGTCTTCCTCAATACACACGTTTGTCACTCCTAATTCCACCACAACAGCATGCAGGCCCATCCAAAGCTGCCACAACTTCAGCATGGTGAATAGAATAGTTTGGTATTGGCTTACCAGCTGCCACCTTCACCATGACGAATAAACTACCCTGCAGCCACCTTCTGGTTTGAGATAGAGGCATCGAAGTTTACCTTGAAGCTTCCACAGGGGTGTGGTTACCAAACACCAGGAATAGGATTTAGTCCGCCCGAGTTGGGCAGAGAGAGATCACCACAACGCCTGCACTAGAGAGTAGATTGCCCAAAAATACTATCACCGCCCTGCTTGGTTAGATAACCATAAATTCATCTTACCAATTGCACAGGTAACTGCAATTGATTTTGAAACACCCTCTCATTGCGTCCATTCCATATTAGCCAAGTTAATGTTGCTAGCACTGATCGAAGTCTTTCCTTCACCTGGGTAGCAAACAGAAGATCCACCAAAGCTGGCAAAGAGATGGGACACAGATCAGTAGGGATCAAATCAACAACTTGGGACCAGCAATCAACTGCAAGGGGGCAATTTATTAACACATGAACCAGGACACAGATCACAGGAAGCCATGGCTTGATTTATGATTCTCTTTCTTACTAACAAATCTTTATAGGGCAGTCGGTTCCGCAATACTTTCCACCAGAAAAAAATTTATTCTTGATGGCACTTCCATTTTCCAGATCCAGGACATTGTGCCATTTGCATTTGGGCGATCATGCCAAATGATAGGATAGAGTTTCTTGATCATAATGTGCTTTGAAAGAGTATTTCCCCACATCAACCGATCGGAGCATTCTTTTTTTACAATGGGAATTTTATGCATCAGAGTCATCATTTCGGTTGAGAATAAAGAGGAAATGAGAGAGAGAGAGAGAGAGAAAGAGAGAGAGAGAGAGAGATTCCATTCTCAAGAAGAACTAATCAAATCACTGTCTTGCATATCTTCAGATGGAAGTTCCATGTTTAAACATGTAGTCCGCATGGACATTCGAGCACCAAGGTTCTTGTAGTAAATTAATTGATCTGCCATTTCCAATTGACCACAACAAATGGTGCTGTATGGAAGATCCACAGGTTAGAATTTTCCTCCAAATAGTAGAGCATTGCCTTGGTTTAGTATAATTAAAACAATTCCCAATAAAATGATACTTCGCTCTCACTACTTCAGCTCAAATGGAATTTGGATTGATAACAACTGGTGCAGCCATCTTACATAAGAAGGCTTTCTGCCTGATGTAGAGAGGAATGATCCCCAACCTACCTTCAGTCATTCGCATGCATACATTCTCCCATGCAATCAGGTGTAACCCTTTCTTATCCAAGCTATATCCCTGTACTCTTTTTAAAACACTAATTGGAACATGAATGCAAGAAAAACGGTACAATGAAATCGAAGAAAGCACAAATTTTAATAATGTGGTCCTACCAGCCATTGATAACATCCTCCATTGCCAATTATGGATCCTCTCTGTCATTTTAGACTCAAGAAAGGAATAACTTGCTTTGCTCAATGCCTTCCCTGCGATAGGAACCCCCAAGTATTTCCATACTCCAGAAGAGAGGTTAATTTGAAACAGGCTTCTGATTTGTTGCTTGATGGGAGCTTTGCATTTTCGGACTGATCATTAACTGATGAGATTTAGTGAGGTTTATGGCTTGACCTGAGATGGCACCATAGGACCTTCTCTAGCAGGCTTATACACTCTCGTTAGGTTATTCTGTACAGCATATTTGAGCAATTTAGAAAGCACCTAATAGCATAATATAAACAAATAGGGTGGTGGCGGACATCCTCGCCTCAGGCCTCTTGAGGGTTGAAACCATTATGTTGCAGCCCCATCGACCAACGAGGCAAGCTTTGATCCCATTACACACGCTGAAACCCATTGAATAAACTTCTGATGGAAGCCAAATTGATGCAAAACATGAAATAAGAAAGACCAGCGTACCCGATCGTTGGAGGAGCCTTTGCTGATTAAAGGTTTTGGTCTTTGAACCCCACGAATCCATCAAAAGAAGAAAGTACCGGACAACATTTTGTATGGTATTGTCTCGGTGTCAAATAGCGTACTTAGATATGATGTGCGCTTGTAAGATAATGATGTCCGAAGGCCTCTAAATAGTCTGGTGGGAGAACAATTTGGCAAGATTGATACAATTTAGAAAAATTTGTAAATATTTGGAAACTAAATGCTATTTGCCATCATTTTCACTTTTTTCTATTTTTAGGAAAGGAACAATAGAAATTTTAATTTATATTTTCTATTTTTAAAAATATAAATATATTTGCTATCTTTAATTATTTTTTAAGAACAAACATCACGATGGTGGTAGTTGTAATAGAGGCAATGGAGATGATGGTGGTATTGTTGATAGATTTGGCAGTGACTTAGCAATGATAATGATGATGACTACGATGGTGTGGTGGAGGCAACGATAATGATGGTGACAGTAGCAGTAATGGTGGTTATGGCAAGGGCATCAATGATATGATGGAGGTGATGGTGACAGTAACAATGGTGTGGTGGAAACAATGATAATATTAAAAGTAGCAATAATGGTGGAAGTGGTGAAAATACCGATAAGATGGTAGAGACTGTGATGATAGTGATGGTGGCGATAATGAGGGTAGCAGTTGCAATGGTGATGGCAATGGTGGGGCAGCACTGGTGGTGGAGAAAGTGGCGGTGGTGATGGTGCAGATAGTAATGATGCTAGTGGTTAAAAATATAAATTTCTTATTTCTCAAAATATTGAAAGCAAGATTTTTTTTTTTTATATTACTTAACATGTTTTTTGATTTTTTTTTAAATATTAAATAGAAGCAATGCCAAACATAGTTTAAAATTTTAATAAGTAAAACCGTTTGTCCAAAAACTTATATATAAAAAATAGATATTAAAATAAATCTCAGTATATGTAGTTTCAGGTTATATCATCTCCAAGATTGTCAAAAATAAATGAAATTATTATATCTTAACCTACCTAACAAAAAAAAGACTAAAAAGAAAAGCAGGGATATATGATAAATTCAAGAAAATAGGGAGAATTTTTTTATTACAAAAGGAGTTAAAACAGAGTCAAAAGAAAAGAAGAAGAAGAAGAAGCTGCTTTAAGAGAGGCTAAGAGAAATTTGGCTCATTAGTTGCCTCAGCAAAGATGTTGTTCAGGTAGGGATTGAGGAGGGAATCCCATCTTTAATATGACAATTAAAAATTTCACAGCAACCAATCTCATCCCAATCCCTATTTGTGAGAATTCATCAATTTATTCTTTCCTAACTTAGCTCATGTTGTGTCCACTTGGTGGTCCATGAACAATTTGTTAATCTTGTGATTTCTTCATTGATTTTGTGAGGTATTTGCATTCCATTCGCGAACTGCTGAGCAATATGTGGAATAGTTCAGATAACTCTTAGATCACGAAAAATTAGCATTCCTTTGAGAAAATCACTACATTTTGTATCGATGTTAAATAGCAAGGGAGGCAAGGGCATTGGTGCCTGAGAGTCTCTAAGAGTGCTTCCAATGCTAGTAGTATGAGAAATCTTGTAATCCTTATGTGTGGCATCATCATAAGAACTTGCTTGGCTCTTGTACTAATGTCTTCATTAGCAATAAAAGTTTATTTTTTTCCTTAATTTTCATGTCCAGTTTTGCCTCTGCCTACTTCATTAAAACATGAGTTGTAATCTACAAATTTGTTGCAGGCATCAGACCGGAGATTGATAGGGTTAGGCAATTCCAGTAATTACTGCATAAATATTTGGGCATGTATAACCTAGTACATTTGGGCATATATATAACTTGAAAATGAATATGTAGCTTGCTACAATCTTATGCATGTGGGGTTGCTGTAACACACCGCACGGCCCTTAAATTTGAAAATTATTGCCTACACTACATGCATCATGTGGCCATGCGTCATGACCACTAGTTCGTATCTGTCTCATTCATCAAGTATGCATCTCTATGCACTATCATAGGAACCAATGGCCATGATTGGCTGCATGGCGCAGGTGTATACAGGGTAGGCAACAATTTCTCCTTAATTCTATACTGATTTATATCATATATAAATTGATATGTGTTGTGTACTTTGTATTACACTTATTAGAGTCATTAAAAACTAGTGGATTTGAATTAGATGTCGGTGGACTTAGAAAAAACATGCAATGATAATGACCTCTATAGCTGACAATATCTTATAAACCACATCAGATTTTTAAGTAAAAATAATTTACTCTAAAAATGTTACACTTTTGAACTAAGATTGGGAACTAAGAATCGTGACAACCACTGCATAGTCATAAGAAACTCTTTTCACAAGCACGCAAGACATCTCTTCACGATATGATAAAGCAACAATGGAATAAATAATCAATAAATCTATATTTAAATAACTAAAATCTAAACTTTAATTGCTCACAAAATCCAACAATATTCAAAAAAATTTACATCAAACTTTACTAAAACTTCAAATTCTAAAATAAAGATATCAAAGTTCTGCTTCTAATTACTCTCTCAAATATATTTCCATACTATTTTAATTCCTAGGATCTATAAAAATAATAAAATATCAAATAATGAGCTGATAGCTGATAAACACTTAAATTAAGTCACTAGAGGCACTAAATATTATAATAATTAATATTATTTTATTGAAATTAGATGTTTTCTTCTCTATTTTACAGGTAATCAGGAGTTTAGGCTCATGCAACTCAAATTGAATTTAAATTGACTCAGATTCGAGTAAACTAGGCAACCAACTCAAGAGCTAATCAAATCCGAGTATGAACGCGACTTACTTATGAAGAGATTAGATGCAAGCTCTCAAGATTCAAGGATCCATATTAGAAGATAATCTTTTACATGGATCCAAGTGTGAAAATGATGTAAAGATCAATGGTTCAAAAGCAACTCATCAAAGATTTAAGAGTTAACATCCAAAGAGCCATTCATCTATCATCTTCCTTTAATCTCACATCTAGAAAACATGAAAGCCTTCTCCCTTCCAACACTTATAAATAAGCCTCAACACCTTCATCTAAAAATCAATTAAGACAACACCCAATCTATCTCCCAACTATGGTCTCCCTCTCTTTCTCTATTCTCCAAAAGTTTAGAGGAGGAACTAATCCTAGCACGCCTTCCATCAAATCTAGGAGAGGTCCTAATTCTCTTGTCGCTATCCTTCTTTTTCATATTTTTATACTTTCATCTACTTTTCTTTCTTGAAGTTTTTAGGCCAAACTTTCCAACCATCCTGCTGCTCTCTATATGGAGAAAGACAAAAGAATTCAACAAGATACATCTACTATCAGACAAAGCTAGAAGATCAACTTGATTTAGTTATCTTGTATCATATTTTTATTTCTTTTTTTATATATTTTATTTTGATCAATGAAAAATATTTTATTATAATTTTTTTATTTCTTTCTTAGTTTCTTGCAATCTATTTTCTTTCTTTTATATTTTTAAAATAATTAACTAAGATTTCTATAGATACGATTCCGACTCATCCTATCTACATAGTGGTGAGTATGGTTAATTTTCGTATGCCACGATAAGCATCAAATTTTGGGACTGTTGCTAAAAATCTTGGTGTGATTATTTAAAAAAAAAATCTATAAAATATATTTAAAAAAATATTATATTTTATTACTTTCTAGATTTTTATTTCTTACTTTAGCTTGCTTTACTATCTTTCTAGTAAAATAATTTTCTGCCTTTCACTTCCTGCTTATTTTAGACTTGTATTTTATTTCTAGAATAATCTACTTCTTTTTAATAGATTCTCTAAAAAAAATTTAAAAAAATTAAAAAAATTTTACTGCTTTACTTTAATTGCTTAATTATTTTCTATTTACTCTTTTTAAAATTTCTGCATTATATTACTTTTCATATATAGTACATTTACTGCTTTCTAGCTAGATTATCTTATTTGCATACATAAAAAAATTTTCTACTTTCTAATCCATAGAATAATTTACTACTTTATATAATTAGTAATTTTTTACTTTTCATAGTTTAGAATAATTTATTACTTTAAAAGTAGATTTGATTTCTTGCTTTATTTGTAGACTATTTAGTTACCTTTTAATCTTAGCATAATTTACTTTTCATTTAGTTAGATTCTCTAGTTCTTCTCAAATCTAATTAACTTAATTAAAAGCTACCTCTTATTCCTTCTTTCTTAAAGATAATATGATATTAAAAAAAAATACCACATAATACTTAACTAAAATAAAGAAACTAATTAAATATTAAAAAAAATTTACTTATATTAGATATCTTTTCTAATTGCATTTCATCTTCCATAAAATACATTAAGGATACTTAACCTAATTAAATAAGATAAGATGAAAATTTGATCACCCCTCATCCCAAAAATCACTATCCTTCATATTGCATTGACCTAAATCTTTAATTTAAAAGCAATTAGACGTTGACTCCTAAGAAATTCGAGCTCAATAGGATAGATGACCCTGAGAGTTGGATCGGATTAGACTTGATCAGCTAGCTAATGTCTAGGCAAGTGGTTTGCGGGATGATTGTGCCCAAAGGAAGGTGGTTTATAATTGATTTCATTCATTGATCTGGTCAATTTAATTAATGTCTAAGAAAAATAATGGAGAGACTTCCATCGATCTTACACTTACCTGACTAGTTAGTTGGTCAAGCTCCAACTTGGAGGACTTGAAGGCTAACTTGAAATAGTTAGGAGCTATCGAGAACTAGGATAACCTTAGGATAGAGAGTCCACTGTGTGCTAACTTGATTGTAATTAAAATCTAATTACAACTAATTCTTCTTTCTCTTCTTAGCTTTAGGACTCTTTAAATTTTCTTCTTTAGAACTCTTTTCTTTCTTCTTCTCTTTTTCTTCTCTTCACTTTCAAAAAAAAATGCTACAATTAGAACTCGATTAGATCTTTTGGATGCATGTTAGGACGCCGATCATTACAATCTGATTTACATCCACTAGACTTAAAATTAGAAAGAACGATTCGAACAAACCGAGTCAATATCATGGATCCAAACCAAGACAATGAATTACCATAACAATTGAGGGAGTACTTTACTCCTTCATCTTACATTTATTCTCCCTGCATCCAAGTACCACCTGTAGAGGCATTGCATTATGAGATTAAGTCCAGTGTGATCCAAATACTTTCTTCTTTTTATGGACTTAGTAACAAAAATCTGTACAAGCATCTGGATGAATTTCTTGAGATTTATTCAATTGTCAAAATCCAGAACTTCTCAGATGATGCCCTTAAGTTAAAACTATTCCCATTTTTCTTTAAGGATAAAGCCAAATATCGGCTAAACTTCTTAGACTCAATCATTATTTCAACTTGGGACCAGCTTCAATGAGAATTCCTTAAGAAGTATTTCTCTATTGAAAAATGAATTAGATTAAAAAATCCATAACTAATTTTTTTCAAATGGAGGGGGTGATGTTCCACGAGACCTGGGAGACACTTAAAGACCTTATCCGAAAATGTTCTTACCATGCTATTCCCAAATGGCAACTTATCCAGTGCTTTTATGATAGTTTGATGGAAAAAAATAAACAAATAGTTGACTCATCTTGTAGTGAGATGTTCATGCTTAAAAGTAAATAAGAGATCTGGCAACTTTTGAAACCCTAAGTAAGAATTTATTGCATTACATGACTAGGAAAGCTCCCACGTCAAGATCCAAAAGAGGTGGGTTGTATGAAGCTAGTCAATCCGTAGACATCCATAGCAGGATGAATGAAATAATTTTTCAAAAACTCGATCGACTACTATAAGTTGGTTACACCACCTCTTTCCCATCCACATAAGTACAAGATGCTTGTTTGATTTATTCGAGTCCCACCCACTCTATAGGTGATTGCCTATTTGCTTACCAATTTTTTGAGCTTGTTCAAGAGTAAGCCCACCAAGCTCAAATCCATAATGCTCCTAGGTCAATAAATAATTCTTATTCAAATACCTACAATCCTGATTGGAGGAATCATCCAAATTTCTCTTAAAAATCATAAAATGTGGTGAACCCAATCCCATAAAGATAGAATAATCAAGAATCATAGTATATAAATCCATCCTATAGCCAGCATCAACAAACCTCACAGTCTATACTCAATTATAGCCCTTCTTTCGAGGAAGACATCTGACAAATCCTTCGCTCCCACACCCAAATAATTGCAAAGCTGGAGACCCAAATAGGTCAACTAGCCACTGCTCTCAGTAGGAGAAAGGAGGGTAAATTACGTAGTCAACCTATTGAAAACCTAAAAGAGCAATACATGGTTCAAAGCTCCAATACTCTAGAAATCTTTTCTGAATATGCAAAAGCCATTATGACCTTGAGAAATGGGAAAATCTTAAAACATCCATCACAAGGACCTTTGACTAACTCTGAACCAAGCAAGAAAAGAAGGATAAGGACTTAAAAGTAGGGGATAAATCAATAATGCAAACACCACCTTACCTGCCTAAAGCCTTATTTGCAAGTATCCTAAAAGCCCCAATTCCTATAGATAAGAAAGGAGGAAAACTAGACGAGATGTTGGAATTATTTAAATAAGTTTAAATTAATCTTCCTCTTCTGGATGCAATCAAACATGTCCCAGCATATGCAAAATTTTTGAAGAAATTGTGCACCCAAAAACATAAAGCTCGATCACAACTCCCGAAGAAAGTTTGCCTCACCAAATAGGCTAGCTCTGTCTTCCAGCATGCTACCCCTCCAAAGGTTAAAGATCCAGGTGTCTCTATTATTTTCTGCATTATAAGAGACTTTCACATTGAACAAGCTCTCCTGGACCTAGAGGCAAGTGTGAACCTTTTACCTAGTTCGGTATATAAATTCTTTAGGTTTCGAGAACTGAAACCCACAACAGTCACCTTGCAGTTAGCTGAAAGATCAATTAAGGCACCACATGGGATGCTCAAGAATATTTTGGTCAAGGTAGATGAGTTTTATTTTTTGATTGATTTTTTAGTCCTTGACATGGAACTGAGTGGCAACCCGAGGTAAATTTTCATTATCTTGGATAGATCCTTCCTAGTTACGGCAAATGCATGCATCAATTGTAGGACAGGAGTTATGGATGTATCATTTAGAAATAAAACACTAAGACTAAATGTATTTGGCATGTCTCAGGGATCATTAACGAATAGTTGCTTTGAAATAGATACATTCGAGGACATCATAGATGAAGCAACATCAATGATTTTTGCACATAATTTTCTAGACACCTACTTTGGAATGAATGACTGTAATATGGAGGAAGGTAGCGAAGAAGTGAATGCTCTAGTTGACACACTAGATGCTGAAACCACTCTCCCTTGGATAATCAAGTATGAGCTATTGCCCACATTAGGCAATATACCCACAACCCCATCATTAG
Source organism: Cocos nucifera (assembly GCA_006176705.1). Classification (NCBI taxonomy): domain Eukaryota; kingdom Viridiplantae; phylum Streptophyta; class Magnoliopsida; order Arecales; family Arecaceae; genus Cocos; species Cocos nucifera. Next base: position 120,765 of record QRFJ01007413.1, on the reverse strand, counting down.
AATCACCACCTACATTAGAATTGAAGCCACTTTCGACTACACTCAAGTATGTGTTCCTAGAATCCAATGATACCCTTTCGATGATCATTGCATCAGACTTGACTCTAGATCAAGAAGCATAATTAGTTGGTATTCTAAAAGAACATAAAGAGGCTATTAGTTGGTCCATTGCCGATTTAAAAAAATTGACCCCTCCATCTGTATGCACCACATTCATTATGAGGCAGATGCCAAATCCCATCGAGATATGCAGAGGAGATTGAACCCAAATATACAGGAAGTAATAAAGAAAGAGGTGGTAAAATGGTTAGATACTGAAATCATCTATCCCATATCCGATAGTAAATGGGTCAGCCCCTTTCAAGTAGTACCTAAAAAATCTAGCATTACTGTGATGGAGAATGAAGAAGGTGAACTGCTTTCTACTCGCACATCATCTGGTTGGCGAATATGCATTGACTATAGGAAACTAAATGCTATTACTAGGAAGGACCATTTTTCATTATCCTTTATCGACCAAATCCTGGAACGACTAACGAGTCAATATTTTTTCTATTTTCTGGATGGTTATTCGAGGTACAATCAAGTACCTGTATTTTTGGATGATCAAGAAAAGATCACCTTTACTTGCCCTTATGGCATCTTCGCTTTTCAACGTATGCCATTCAGACTCTGCAATGCATCCACTACATTTCAGTGATGCATCTTGGCCATTTTTTTGAATATGATGGATAAATATCTCAAATTTTTTATGGATGATTTCTCTATATTTGAAATCACCTTTGAGAATTGTCTCCATAACCTCTCCAAAGTTCTTAAGTGCTACACGAAGATAAATCTAGTCCTAAATTAGGAAAAGAGTCATTTTATAGTTCGAGAAGAAATCGTATTAGGACATATTATTTTTGAAAGAGGGATTGAGGTAGATAAAGCCAAAGTTGAGGTTATCTCAAAACTACCACCCTCCCATTTTGGTTCGATAAATATGATTTTTCTTAGGTCATGCTAGATTTTATAGACACTTCATCAAAGATTTTAGCAAGATATCAAGATCTTTATACAATTTATTGACCAAAGACATGCCATTTGTCTTTAATGAAGAATGTCTGCAAGTCTTTCACACGTTAAGAATAGCCCTGACAACAACACCCATAATAAAACCACCTGATTGGTCCTTTCCATTCGAAATCATGTGTGACGCTTCTGATTTTGCAATAGGGGCCATCTTAAGTAAAAAAATAAACAAGAAGCCACATGTGACCTACTATGCTAGCAAGACTCTTTCCAATGCATAATTGAACTACACCATAATAGAAAAAAAGCTACTAACGATGGTATTCGTCCTTGAAAAATTTTATTCATATCTATTAGGATCTAAGATTCTAGTGTATCTGATCATGCGGCTCTAAAATATTTGCTCTTAAAGAAAGATACTAAACCATGATTGATCAGATGGATCCTTCTGCTCTAAGAATTTGATCTAAAAATTTGAGATAAAAAGAGCTTCGAAAATATGGTAACTGACCACATTTCTAAAATTTTAGTTGATCATACAATGGGTATAGATGAGGTCAAGGATAAATTTTCTGATGAACAACTTTTTGCAACCTCCTCTGATCAAATTTCATGGTTTGCCCACATCATTAACTACTTGGCAATAGGATAAGTTCCTCTCCATTGGACAAAATAAGAAAAGGATCGATTTTTTGCACTGGTCAAACATTATTATTGGGAGGAACCCAAATTGTTCAAAAATTATCTTGATCAAGTTATTTGACGCTGTGTCCCAGAGAGTGAGTATCAAAGAATACTTACCTTTTGTCACTCTCATGCATGTAGGGGACACTTCAGTGGAAAGAAAATGACCGCGAAAGTGCTACAAAGTAGATTTTACTGGCTAACATTATTTAAGGATGCACATAAATTCTGTCATGAGTGCTTATGCTATCAGCAAACAAGAAATATTTTTAAGAAAAATATGATGCCCCTATCTCCCATTTTAGTAGTGAAAGTTTTCGATGTTTGGGAAATTCACTTTATGGGATCCTTTTCTTTCTCTTTTGGACACGAGTATATACTAGTTGCGGTTGATTATGTATCCAAATGGATGGAGCCCATGGCAACTCGAACCAATGATCATAAGATTGTGATCAAGTTTATTCAGCAGAACATCCTAAGTCGATTCAATTGCCTAAGAGCCATTATTAGTGATGGAGATGCACACTTCATGAATAGGCAATTTGAAAGTTTAATAAAAAAATATGAAATCACTCATAAAGTTGCCATGCCATACCATCCTTAAACTAGCAGTCAAGTAGAAGTCTCTAATAAGAAGATCAAATGAATTCTTGAGAAGACAATTAGGCTGAATTGAAAAGATTGATCTGGACGATTAGACAATGCATTATGGGTCTACCGCACCGCATATAGGACACCAATAGAAATATATCCTTATCAGCTCGTGTTTGGAAAAGCCTGTCACTTATCAGTAGAGCTAGAACACCGTACATTTTAGGCTATAAAGTAATTCAATTTCAACATGAAAGATGTAGGTAGTAATAGGAGATTATAATTGAACGAATTAGAAGAGCTACACACAATGAAGTATATGAGAATTCACAAATCTATAAAGCTCGAACTAAGGCTTATCATGATAAATACATTGCATGAAAAACATTCAAACCTAATCAAAATGTGTGGCTTTATAATTCGAGATTGTGATTATTTCCTGAAAAACTCCGCTCATGTTGGGATGGATCGTACATTGTGATTTAGGTGTTCCCTCATGGAGCAGTGAAAATCAAAGATCCTAAATAAGAAAACACCTTCAAAGTGAATGGCCAATGATTGAAACATTATATGGATAGAATTAAAAATGATGAGCAAGTTGATTCAATTGAATTACGGGATCCAGTCTACATATAAAACTGAACATAGTTCGACTGAAAATGTTAAACTTGGTGCTTGTTGGGAGGCAACACAGCGAATGCAATTTTTTTTAATTTTTTTTTATAAGAATTTTTGAGAAAGATGATTAACCAAGTTGGATCTCTATAGTAGAGTAGATAGGTGATGATATTAACCAAGTTAGGGAGGGCCATGTTTATGCCAACTAGAGTTCAGGACACACTACGCTCGATAATGAAGGATCTCTCAATAATGAATGCACACATCAAACTCAAGTGGTATCCTTTCTTACTATATTTTATTTTGATTATATTATAATTCTCTTCTTCCATTGGAGACAATGAAAACTAAGATTGTGGAAGAGAATAACTAATTTTAAATTTGAGTGAGTCCTCAAGTATGATTTGAAATAATTAGCTTTTTATATATCCAAACTTTATTTTGATTAAAAGTTAATTAGGCATCCTAATTGATGAATGATTAATGATTTAGATAATTTTAGAGATACTGAGGAGTAAATTATTAAAAAATTTAATAAATAGTAGGAATTAGATCAGACTAAATTTTAAAAGTGATTCTAGAACTTTCTTCTTATCAAGCTCAATAAAGAATCTACTTTATAGGAGTTGGATGAAAAGGTCAAAATATGCAAAAGTTTTTCTTAGAATCTGCTAAAAAATATATATATATTGATTTTTCATCAAGTAACTGGGTCTTGTTGCCTAAGCAAGTAATGATATTCACATCAAAAAATAGATTATTTAAATTAAAAAAAAAATTTAGCATTGCTTCATTGAGTAACTAGGCTCCTTCGTTTGAGTAAGCATTGTGGTTCGCATCAAAAGATGAAAATGCAAGAAATCAATTTTTTTTAAAAAAATGGATAATAAGGGAACTAAATTGTAAGAAGACAATAAATCCATCTCATATTAAGTTAGAGAATTTAAAGAGTAAAGTGGAGAGTTAGTGAAAAAAAAAATTCTAAAAAATTTCTATGGCTAATACTCAACCACTAATTAGGTTGAATTAATAATCCCATGATGTATCTCTTAAACTGTCTAGCCGGATATCAACTATCTTTAAAAATATTTAAACTAATTTTTAATTCAAGATCGAGTCGGTATATATTGCTAATTTATCTACTTTACTCGAGGACGAGCAAAGTTTAAGTTAGGAGGTATGATAAATACTTAAATTAAGTCACTAGAGGCACTAAATATTATAATAATTAATATTATTTGATTAAAATTTGATGTTCTCTAGTCTATTTTATAGGTAATCAGGAGTTTGGGCTGATGTAATTTAAATTAGATTTAAATTGATCCAGATTCGAGTAAACCAGGCAACCAGCTCAAGGGCTAATCAAATTCAAGTGTGAACGCGACTTGCTTATGAAGGGATTAGATGCAAGCTCTCGAGATTCAAGGATCTATATTAGAAGATAACCTTTCACATAGATCTAAGTATGAATATGAATTAAAGATCAATGGCTTAAAAGCAACTCATCAAAGATCTAAGAGTCAACATCCAAAGAGCCATTTATCTATTCTCTTTCTTTAATCCCACATCAAGAAAACATGAAAGCCTTCTTCCTTCCAACACTTATAAATAAGCCTCAACACTTTCATCCAAAAATCAATCAAGACAACATCCAATCTCTCTCCAAGCTATTATCTCCCCCTCTTTCTCTTTTCTCCAAAATTCTAGGAGAGGTACTAACCCTAGCATGCCTTCCATCAAATCTAGGAGATGTCCTAATCCTAGTGTCACTATCTTTCTTTTCCATATTTCCATACTCCCATTTATCTTTCTTTCTTGGAGTTCCTAGACCAAATCTTCCAACCATCCTGCCACTATCTGCATAGAGGAAGATGAAAGGATTCAAGAAGGCACATCTGCCATCGGACACAGCTAGAAGATCAACTTAATTTAGTTATCTTGTATCGCATTTTTTTTTTATGTATTTTATTTTGACCAATAAAAAATATTTTTGTTATAATTTTCTTGTTTCTTTCTTAGTTTCTTGCAATCTATTTTTTTTCTTTTGTATTTTCAAAATAATCAACTAAGATCCCTGCGGATATGATCCAGACTCATCCTATCTACATAGTAATGAGTAGGGTTAATTTTGATGTGCCACGACAAGCATTAATAGCCCAAAATGCAATTAATACTTCAGCTAGATAAATCAAACAATAATAATATATTAAAAATAAGCATGTAGAGTATATTAAGTCACAATCCAATTCAAAATATACAATACTTTCAAAATAAGATGCATACAAATTCGATCTTTTCAAATTTTAAATTTCATCTATAAATTAATTTCTTTCGAAATATTTGGTTTACCTCAATAGCTATAAGCTATGGCCATATTTATACCCTATGGCTAGACCAAATAATGAGCTCATAATAGTCAAAGTGCCAGTGTATACCCCCTACTAGCAGAGTACCAATATACTAACGTATAACCTTTACTGACAAGGTATTGATATACTAGCACATACCCCCCCATTTGCAAGATATTGATCAATTAGCGCATAACCCTCACTGGTAGAGTATCAATGCAATAACACCTAACCTTCACTAGCAAGTTATCGATATATTAGTGCAAATAATTCTTACTGATAGGATATTTATGTACCAATGCACAACCTCTGCTGGTAGGATATTGATATACCAATACACAACCCTTAGTAATATGGTATTGATGTATTAGCACATAATCCTTACTGATAAGATATTAATGTACCTATGTACAACTCTAACCGGTAAGATATTGATATACCAGTACACAACATCTATTGGTAGATAGTGACATAGTCGAGCTATGAGTTAGAATTCAAAACAATTCAAAAGTCTTTTTCCATAAAGTCAATTTCATATTTCAATCTAAAAATATATAAAATCAAGATTTTTGAAACCAGTACTGACACCCATACTAGTTACTAACTAGTTTAGTACAGTATCGATTCCATACTATACCAACACTTGGTATGGCTTTATGTGTTGATTATGTATCGACATGCTTTTTTTGCATTTTTTTTTAAATTTTTTCAATCCAATCATTTTTTTAGTTTTCAATGATTTTAGATTCAAATTAGTATCTATTTATGTTATGTAATATTTCTATCACTCTAAAATAAAATTAAAAGAATATAAAATAATTTATTAAATATCTTTAAAGTATAAAGTATAATATACTAACCTCAAGATCTACTGATCTAGTTTCTCATCGAAGATCAACGATGTTCATAGATATCTAGATCATTCATATAATTAGGAAAAACATCAACCAGTCCCTCTAACCAAACGGCATTATAGTCCTGAATGCTCATCCTATAAGGCATCTGCTTTGCATTGTAGGATATCTTAGATATTTCACTCAAGTTCTAGCTCTAAGAAGTATCCTCAGATTGATGGTACGGATGTAGAGGGATCCATTCAAATATACTAACAGCAAAATTCGATCTATAAGATGCTCCAAACTATTTAGGATAATAGCTACTGAAAGATGATGTCTTGAGTGCACCATACCCATATTCATATGAATCATAAGATGCCTATGGATAATAGGATCCATAATGTGAAGATAAACTTGATACATCCATATATCTAATTTATGGTTATTGCATAAATTTTGTTATAGTGAGCCATGCAGGATTATATTAAATTTGACCCAATTTATGGGTCCATGGATGGAAATGTGGCTGGAGAAAAACCCTAAATCACTAATAACTCATGAAAATCTTTTAGAAAAAGAGACAAGTTAGCCACTCCTCGAGAGAGAAGGAAAAGCTGACTCAAGGGTTTTGAAAGTTTTGAAGAAAAGTAAGCAATTGAAACACTTTTGGAGAATCCAAACTTAGGATGAATTTAGAAGTGGAACAAAAAGTCCAGAATAGTTGGGGTAAGTGGAACAGTTTAGTTAGATCATTCCAACTTTCACTACAAGAAATTCCATATTTAGTGATGAAATTATTTACGATGAAAAAATTTTATTGCAAATATGGTTATTTACGATAAATTTTTTTTTATTATAAATAATCAATTATTTACGATGAAAATTTTATTTTATCATAAATAATTAATTATTTATGATGAAAATTAACTTTTCATCATAAATAATCGATTATTTATGATGATAATATTCCATCATAAATAATCTACCATAAATAAAATATTAAAAAAATAAAAAAAATTAGATTATTTATGATGAAAATTTTTAGTCATAAATAATCAATTATTTATGATAAAAAGAAAGTTTTCATCGTAAAATAATCTATTATTTATGATAAAAATTTTTCATCATAAATAATCTATCATAAATAAAAAATTAAAAAAATAAAAAGACTGCATTATTTATGATGGAAAAATTTCATCAAAAATAATATATTATTTATGATGTAAATTAATTTTTCATTACAAATAATCGATTATTTATGATAAAATATTCTATCATAAATAATCTATCATAAATAAAATATTAAAAAAATAAAAAGATTGGAGTATTTACGATGAAAAATTTCAATCATAAATAATCTATTATTTATGATATAAAATAAATTTTCATCATAAATAATAGATTGCTTGCAGAGAAAATGTTATGTCATAAATAATTCATCATAAATAAAATATTAAAAAAATAAAAAGAGTGAATTATTTATGATGGAATATTTTTATTGTAAATAATCTATTATTTATGATGCAAAATCACTTTACATTGTAAATAATAGATTATTTACAATAAAAATTTTCCATCATAAATAATCCACCATAAATAAAATATTAAAAAAATAAAAAGATCAAATTATTTCTGATGTAAAATTTTTTTCATAAATAATCTATTATTTATGATGCAAAATCAATTTACATTATAAATAATAAATTATTTATGATAAAAATATTGCATCATAAATAATCCACCATAAATAAAATATTAAAAAATAAAATGATTGGATTATTTATGATGAAAAATTTTTATTATAAATAATCTATTATTTATGATAAAAAATAAATTTATATCATAAATAATCTAACCAAAATTTTAAATTTTAAAAATAAAAAAATATGGATTATTTTAAAAATAAAAAAGGGGGAAAAATATGCCATGCATGATCGATGTGACAGGCTTATGGGGTGCGAGTGCATCCACTGTTAGCTATCTCATAAGCAAATAAATTTTTTTTTCTAATTTTTTTAAAAATTAATATTTTTAAAAAAGATCATCTATTTTTTTAATATTATATAATTTTAAAAATTAAAGCCCATCTTTATTGTTTATTATTTAGGTAATTATCATGTAAGTATCATCACAAAAGATCGCCTCGATCTGATAGCTCTTGTTTTATAGATCGATAAAATTTAATTTCAACGGTCACGAACGATCGTATAATGATCTGATAGATAGAAATCATCAATGGATCCAAAATTTTATAATGATGATCTCTATGATATTTATAGTATACTATCAAAATTTTACTTCAATCAGATATAATTATTATAGTTAATTTAGTATGGAATGATTTAGATCGTTAAATAAAAAATGAGTTATCAAAAGGTCAAATGGCATTCGATTAAGATGATTTTTTAGATAAATAATTTTTGCTACTACTTTTATCATTTATACTATGATAATCATAAAATTAAAATCATATGTATATGAGCCATCCATGTTAAGTAGATCTTACAAAAATACAAGTTTAATTACTTAAGAATCTTAAGAATTTGTATCAAGAGACATGTAGTTTTGGATCGTTCATATATATATAGTTTGAATTTTATGATCTCCACCGTAAAAATAATCAAAGTAGTAGCAAAGATCATTTATCTAAAAAATTATCATAATCAGACGTCGTTTGGCCTTTTGATCACTTATTTTTTATTTAACGATCTAAATAATCTAGTACTAAATTAATTATGATAATTATATTTGATTGAAGTAAAATTTTGATAATATACTATAAATATCATAGAGATCATCATTGCAAAATTTTAGATCCATCAGTAGTTTCTATCTATCAAATCATCATACGATCATTCGTGACCGTCGAAATCAAATTTTATCGATCTACAAAGCTAGAGCTGTCAGATCGAGGCAATCTTTTGTAAAGATACTCGCATGATAATTACTTAAATAATGAATGATGAAGATAGGCTTTAATTTTTAAAATTATGTAATATCTAGAGAATAATAATTTTTTTTAAAAGAATACTAATTTTTCAAAAATTAAAAAAAAATTGCATTTGCCCATGGGCTAGCTAATAGTGGATGCACTTGGACCACTCAACCCCATCGCATCATCATGCACAGTGTATTTTTGCCTTTTTTAAAAAAAAATTCATCACAAAAAATTCGATGATTATTTAAATTATTTATATACAAAAAACTATTTATGATAAAAAATAATATTCCATTGCAAATAAAGGTTATTTATGATGCAAATAGATTTCCATCATAAATAATTTTTATTTGCGATGAAAAATCATTTTCCATTGCAAATATTCTCTTCTTTTTTTATTCTTTAAAATTATTTATTTACTGAAAAGTATTTGCAACCAAAATATCCATCATAAATAAATTTTATTTGCAATGGAATATATTTTCCATTGCAAATAATTTTTATTTATGATGAAAATTTTTTCATCATAAATAGTCTCAATTTTTTTTAAAAAAATTGGAATTATTTATTTATGAAATATTATTTTTGATGAAAAATTTTATCGCTAATAAATATTATTTATGATAAAAATTAAATTTTTATCATAAATAATTTTATTCAATATTTTAATATTTTTTGGAGAGGGAATTTTTTTGAAAAAAAATTGGTGGGAATTATTAGCGACGAAATTTTTTTTCGTTGCTAATAAGACTTTTACTAATGAAATTGCGTCGCTAAAATTACGTCGTTAAAACCCTTTAAATATCCCCTCTCACTACATTCACACGAAACCCACTCTCTCCCCGAAACCCACTCTCGCCCACCCCCTCATCTTCTCTATCTCCTCCTCCTTCGCTTCCATCGGTCGGCGACCTGTTCTCCCGATGTTGCCGCCATTGCCGCCATCATTGCTACCACCATTGCCGTTGTTGTCGCTGTAAGCCATTGACGATATATAATATTTTTTTTAATCCTCTTTTGATCATTCGGGCTGGGCAAATGCGGGTGCTTACGTGCGATGGTCGGTGGCGGGATGCGAAGGCTTGGTGCTGGCTGTCGGGGGTGGGGGGCGCATGGGGTGCGGGGCCATAGGGCAGTGGTGATGGGACCATAGGTTGGGGGCCACGGGTGATGGACGGTGGGGCGCGGAGGGTTGGTGATGCATGGAGGTGGTGGGGGTCGCATGGGTTGCTGGGCCGTTGGTCAGTGGTGATGGGATGGATTAGGGGCTGCGGGCATCGATGGTGGGTGACGGAGGGGCACTGCAAAGGGTGGGGGCTATGGGCAGCAGTTGTGAGCGGTGGAGGGGCGCCACAGAGGGTGGGGGGGCACGGGCACCGGTTGTGGGCAGCGGAGGGGCACCGTAGATCGGGTGGGGGGCCGCAATGGTGTTCGGGCACCGCAGGGGGTGGGGATCCATGGGGGATGGGGCATGAAGGGGCAACGGAGGGGCACCACTGGGGGTGGAAGGCGGAGGAGCTTAATCAATTTTTAATTTTTAATAAATAATAATAAAAAATAATATATTAATAGTAATAATCATCATCATAATAATAATAAATAATAAAAATTATAATAATAATAATCATAATAATTATATTAATAATAATAGTAAAAATAGTAATAATAATAATAATATTTATAGATTTTTGTATATCCTAAAAAACTATGTGCGTAATAAGGCACAGCCTGAAGGATCCATAGTGGAAGCATACGTAGTTATGGAGTGTCTCACATTCTGCTCGATATATCTTGACGACATCGAACAAGATTCAATTGTGCAGATCGTAATACTAACTGTGAATGGGATGATGATGAACTGATATTATCCATATTCAAACAAGCGGTTCGACTCATGGGTGGAAGAATGAACATGAATGAGCTATCCAAGGCATACTTCTATATTCTAAATAATTATGAAGAAATTGAAGATCTAATTGAGTAAGTATTATCATAGCATAATTTTAGTGTTTTAACCAATTTTTTCATGTCAATATAAAATTAAAAATCATGACTTATTGCAGTGAGCATAAGAATATACTATCAAGGAAGAATAATACAAATATTGATGATCGACATAGGATGGAATTTACAAAATGATTTGGGGACTATGTAAGTTTCACTAGTATTACATTATATTTTTTATAATTATATAATTAATTACTTGTACTGACATAATTTTTTATGCTATATTGTAGATGAAATCTAAGTATTTCAATAAAGAAGAGGGTACGATCGATGAGTTGTACAATTTAGCATGTGGCCCCGATTGAAGGATTAACTACTACACATCCTGTATCGTTGGAGGAATGAGATTTCATACAAGAGAGCTTGAGATGCAAAGATGGATCCAGAATAGTGGGATTGCTACAATAGGATATGAAGGAGAAGAGAAGATTGAATATCTTGGTGCATTGATAGATATCATAGAATTGAAGTATGGGTCCAAATATTCTATATTCTTATTTCAGTGTGAATGGTGGGATATTAGTAATGAGAAGATCGATATTCACATCAATTCACACTTTATCAGTATAAATTTTGCACGAACATGGTACCAAAATGAGCCATATATATTAGCAACTCAAGCGAAATAAGTAATATATTTAAAGGATTCGAAATATCGAGGTGATTGGCATGTCATACAAAGAATAATACGTAGAGGCGTATATGACATACCAACCCGATTAGAGATGGACGATAATTGAAATCTACATGAAGAGAAAGCTTTTCAAGAGGAAGAACCAACATTGATCGAGCATCTTGTTGACGAAGAACTTATACCAGCTCCTTTGAATAGGGCTGATCTGCCATCCAATGAAGTTGAAGCTGATTTTATATTTAATCTTGATGATTTGGAGGGCGACGATCGGTTCGTAAATAATGATGAGATAGAAGATGATACATTAATCGATTATTATGATTCAGAGGAAGATCTAAAAATCGAGAAGGATATGGATATTCATAAGTATATCTGTATTCTTTATTGAATCTTTTCTTGCAATAATAGTATGCAATACAATTCTATTCATTAGCATTTACATATTTTTTATTATTATTGTTTATTATTATATTTATTTACATATCAAGTTAATTATATGCATAGTTTAAGCATTGCAGGTATGGCACCAGATGCGAGATGATGACGTTCGAGTTTTCAGCCTATCCTTGAGCCTTCCCCCATTTCCACTGCTGCACCATCGAAGTCGCTAGAGGGCCCTGTAGAGGTGGGTTCGAGTGAGCCGGCCCTAACTAGTATTTTTCATATTTTTTACACCCATAAAATTTGATTTTAGTCTACCTAGCTATTAGGTTTATAGATGACTATCATACTAATATTTTATTCATTATTTTTCAAGTCATTTTTTATCAGTGGTGAGGCGAGGGCAAGGTCCGTCGAAGAACCTCGCCCTTGAGCATTGGAGATGAGAGCATGAGGGACAACGTCTCCATATCAAGATTTCGCCAGGCTACACCAGGCTTATTAGGGGATGGTGCGAGCCATGGCAAACTAAGCTAGGCATCATTTGCCGTAGCTATGCCCTGATGATGCTCTTTGATTGGCACTAGGTTACACAACCTCAGAGAAAGATCTTCCATAGCCACTTACAGGTATAATAATATTCATTTAAATATTTAATTAACATTGTATTCTTATAATATTTGTTATTGGCAAGCTATATTTGAGATTATTGATTTTGAGCATGATCGCATGCGGCGAGCTGTAGATGATCATTTATGCTCATGTTTCAAGAAGTATCGACATCGTATTCATCGCCACTGGTATGCCATAGTGCATGACCAGGGGGTGGGGCAACACGACAGCGGCCATATGACAGCATCAATATCGAGGACTGGGCTATCATATGCTGCACGTACGAGGATCCAACATATTAGATAACTTTCTTTTATTTCAAATTTAATAATTAAACTATTTATTTTTAAATTCAGATACTAACTAATTTGACTGTTAACTATGAAGGAAAAATACTATTTTTCACTGCAGAATCGTGCAGATCTGATCAGATCTGAGAAATATTTTTTAAAAATTTTTAAATAATATAATCAGATCTAATCATGGTGATCTAATATTAAAAATTAAAAATTAAAAATTAAAATTAAATTAGATTTAATTTAAAGAACCTAATTGGGTAATCTAATTATCCTGTAATGATCTTATTGATTCCTGAGGTTTTGGAAGGAGCCATGCACACGCTTGGCCTCTACCGATATCCACTCAAGCAGGATCTGAATGTCTTCTTCTTATGAATCTTTTTTTCAAAAATCAGATCTAGATCTGATCCGAAGAACCTTCAAAATTATTTCTAAAGGCAGTCCATCCGTCACACGAACACCGTCGCGTAGATCCTGAATATTGTGTCAAAAACCTTAGACCTCCTTCTCAGATTTATGCCTAACCTTTTAGGCTTGTAGAAGAGAAGAAGAGAGAGGATAGAGGAGGCATAGGATATCAGGGATGGCAGACTTTGGGCATGAAAAATTATTTCTTGCATTGAATGCACTTTGACGTGAGAAAGGCTTTTATGTCCAACGCCTACTTAGAGTTACTTTTGACCAAAATAACTTATTTATTTTATCATTAGGACTCTAGAACTTATTCTCTATAAAAAACTATCAGATCTCATCTATTTTTTTCATCAAAAATGATTCAAAAAGGTATTAGCATGAGTAGATAAGGAAGAGTCCACTATGCCTAGGACTCTTTCCTCAAGAGTTTGATCCAAATCAAATTCTATCATAACTTAGTCTAAACACCTCCAAAAATTATAAAATTTGATACACCCAATGCATAACTTGTGCTCTATCACATATCCAAAAAATAGATCAAAATAATTTCTAAAGAATTTTCTAAAAGTATCTGATCGGGTAACCCTCAATTCTTTCAAACAGGTCAACTTTTGATCCTAGTCCAATTTGACTATGAATGGATTTAATTTCTATAATTAATCTGATCTGGACTTGTTTTAGTCAAATAAAAATAAATCCATTCTAAATATAAGATTGAGTCAAATCAAATTTGACTCAGTTGCAATGAATCAAAAAGATTTCAAAAGGAGAAAGTCAGGCTCAATCATGCGTTAGCACGAATGCCTTGAACCTGATTAGATCTAATCCAAATCAATCAAACTAGCTTAGCACAATTGATGACATCCAAACCCAAACCCTTATTTTTGTGACCCAGTTAGGTTCAATTCTATATGGTAATGAGACATGTCATGATTTTCATCATCGACATCATCGAAATACCTTTCGATGGATCAGAAACTCTTCTGATTCGAACAGCTAGAATGATCGATCATCTAAATCATTCTAATTGCTCCCAAAATCCACCAGTGACACCTAGCAGTATATGGTGGCAACCCATCAGAGCTGAATGTGAACCTCTTGGTGCAGCTACCTGTGTGATTAAGTTCTTCTATCTTGAGCCCCGATCAGATTAGGGTTAAGGTGAACTCGTCAAACCCTAGTCTCTGTCATATGAATGTAATCATTCGATTCGAGTCCAATGTGAAAACTCTAAATAGAAACTCTTTCTATTATTTCACTCTGCCATGGCCATGGGCTTCTGGACTTGAATTCTCATGATTATCATAGGGCTGCTCCTCTTTACCGAGGTAGATAGATTCCATCTTGATGCAATCCAGTTCCTACAATGAACATGCTATAGCCAACATACACCTCAGGGTTCCATAATGGCTAGGAGACCGAGTTAATGGTGTAGTCAAACTATAACACCCTCAAGGTGAACTGTCCGATGCACCTCAGGTCAAAGAACCAGACACACATACTGCAGCATCGAGTCAGTCATTGACGAGAAGGTAGACTTCCTAATGACTACTCGAGGTGGTCACGCTCAGTGCCCTCGTTCTCTAACGAGTACCTATACTCTCGCTCCGGTGTCTCCACACCATAGACTCAAGACTCATCTACTAAAGAGAAGCGATTGTACACCAACCTTCTGGATCAATCACCATCCTCGTGATGATCCTATGGTCGGGAGCATTTTATGAGTTAATAATGATTATTCATGTCTTAAATTTTCAACTCTTGAAAATATGAATTATCATTACCATTAACTCAAAGGATGTATCACAGACACTAAATACACATATGTGATAGAAAATAACCCATTTTATTGATTTATAGTCAAAATTATAATTTTGCCCCTAGAAGTGTATTACAAGTGTCAGCCAATTCTGGCTTCTAGGGCACATATATCTAACAATCTTCCACTTGTCCTAAAGCCAATTGGCTACAAGTCTAAGTCCCATCTTCTCAAGGTGGGCTTCGATCTTCTGCTGGCCCAACGGCTTTGTAAGTGGGTCTGCCACATTATCTGTGGAGTTGACTCTCTTGACCTCGACGTAACCCTTCTCGAGGTAATCGCGGATGAGGTGGTATCGCCGCTCAATGTGCTTGGATTTCTGGTGAGACCTCGGCTCCTTAGCAAGGGCTATGGCGCCATTGTTGTCGCAGTATAGAGGAATGGCATCTGATGGCATTACTCCAATTTCTGCAGCAAACTTCTTGTACCAGAATGCTTCCTTCGCAGCCTCTGATGCAGCGATATATTCTGCTTCCATGGTGGAATCTGCTATCACAGTTTGCTTGAAACTCTTCCAGCTGACAGCACCACCATTGCACACAAACAGACTCCCAGATGTCGACTTTCGATCATCTATATCGGACATGAAATCCGAGTCTGTATATCCCTGGACTTGGAGTTCTCCATTACCAAAGACCAACATCATATCCTTAGTTCTTCTCAAGTACTTAAGGATACATTTCACAGAAGTCCAGTGTTCTTCACCTGGATTTGACTGATATCTGCTTGTGACACTCACAGCATGGGCTATATCAGGTCGTGTACATAGCATGGCATACATGAGGCTCCCTATTGCAGAAGCATAAGGGATCTTGCTCATGCGTTCTATTTCCTCAGGTGTGCTAGGGCACATCTTCTTGGAAAGATGAATACCATGTCTGAAGGGTATTAATCCCCTCTTAGAGTTTTCCATACTAAACCTCTTTAGTACTTCCTCTATGTACATCTTCTGTGAAAGTCCTAGCATCCTATTCGGTCTATCCCTATAGACCTTAATTCCTAGAATAAAGGATGCTTCACCTAGGTCTTTCATGGAGAATTCCTTGGACAACCATATTTTGACTGTTGTCAACATGGGAATATCATTCCCAATAAGGAGGATGTCATCCACGTACAATACGAGGAAGACAACAGCGCTCCCACTGACCTTTTTGAAAACACATGGTTCCTCTTCATTTTTGATGAAACCAAATATTTTGATCACATCATTGAAACGAGTGTTCCAGCTCCGAGATGCTTGCTTAAGTCCATATATGGACCTTTGCAGCTTGCAAACCTTGTGATCAGTATCACTGGATGTGAAACCTAGCGGCTGTTCCATATAGATATCTTCCTCAAGATATCCATTTAAGAATGCCGTTTTCACGTCCATTTGCCATATTTCATAATCGAAATAGGCTGCAACAGCAAGCAATGTGCGGATGGATTTTAGCATAGCCACTGGGTATCCTGATAGTCAATGCCTTCGCATTGACTATAACCTTTTGCCACTAGTCTAGCCTTGAATGTCTCCACATTTCCCATCTGCACCAATCTTTCTCTTGAAGATCCATTTACACCCAATAGGTACTATACCTTCTGGTGGATCTACCAAGGTCCAGACTTGGTTTGAGTGCATCGAGTCAATTTCTGACTTCATTGCCTCTAGCCATTTCTCGGAGTCGATATCTGATATCGCCTCATTGTAGGTTTTGGGATCATCACCATGAGCACCATTACCTATGAGGAACATTTTCTCTACTTCCTCTGAAATAATACCTAAGTATCTTTCAGGGGGATGGAAAACTCTTTCCGATCTACGAGGTGGAGGAGGTAGTGTTCTTATTGGCTCAACCTGATTTGGTTCCAATTGGTCCTTAGCTCGTTGCTACTTGTGAGACTTTCTCATCAAGCTTAATCTGCTTTCCAATGCCGCTATCTTGAATAAACTATTTTTCAAGAAAGATGGCATGTCGACTCACAATCACATTGTGGTCTTCTGGAATGTAGAAATAGTATCCTAATGACTCTTTAGGATATCCTATGAATCGAGCTCTAAAGGACCTAAACTCTAACTTGTCCGCTTGTTGTCTTTTGACATGAGCCGGACAACCCCAAATTCTGAGATGACTCAGACTTGGTTTCTTACCATGCCATATCTCATACGGTGTGGTAGGAATGGTTTTAGAGGGAAAACCCTATTCAGTAGATAAATTGAAGTTAACAAACTGAGTGTCCCCAAAGAAAATCAGGGAGGTCTCTGTGAAGCTCATCATGGATCGAACCATATCCAATAGGAGTCCGATTTCTCCGTTCTGAAAATCTCCGTTGAGTTGAGGTGTTCCTGGTGGAGTCCATTGAGAGACTATGCCATTTTTCCTTAAGATAGTCTAGGAATTCCCGACTAAGGTATTCACCTCCTCGATCTGATCGAAGAACCTTAATGGGTTTTTCCAGTTTTATTTTTCTACTTCATGTCTGAATTCTTTGAACTTTTCAAAAGCTTCAGACTTGTGTCTCATAAGATACACATACCCATACCTAGACAGATCATCGGTAAAGGTAATGAAGTAGACAAAATTGCCTCTAGCCGGCACATCAAATGGGCCGCACACATCAGTATGTACTAGGGCAAGGAGATCTGTGGCCCTTTCCCCATGTCCTACAAAAGGGAGTTTAGTCATTTTGCCTTGAAGACAAGATTCACAAGTTGGATATGACTCGAAAGTCAATGGACTCAATAGCCCATTTTTCTCCAATTTGTTAATCCTATCTTCTGCTATATGACCTAATCTCAGGTGCCATAGATATCTATCGTTTGGACTATCCCTAGGTCATTTGTTTGGCATTCACATTTTGCTCGATAGTTAAAAATAGGTACATCAATATGTAGCTGATAAAGACCATTAATAAGAAAACCATTTGCAATTTTATTTCTTTCATAAAGAATGTTACAATGGTCCTTAAAGAAGGTGAATCACATAGCCTTCTTGTGCTAAGCATGAAACAGAAATCAAATTCCTGCTAGCTGCAGGCACATAATAACAGTCTTTCAAAACTAAGTCTAAACCAGATGGTAATCGAAGAGGGTATGTTCCCACGGCTACTGCAGCAACTCTTGCTCCATTACCGATGCGTAGGATCATGTCTCCATCCCTCAGCCTCCTGCTATCCTCAAGACCTGCATAGAAGTGCACAGATGAGCACTAGAACCAGAGTCAAGCACCCAACTGGATGCAGAAGAAACCGTAAGGTTAGACTCAATAACGAGCATACCTCCAGAAGGACCTTCCTTCTTGTTCTTCAGGGTGGCCAGGTAAGTAGGGCAGTTCCGCTTCCAATGGCCGTCGCTGTTGCAATGGAAACACTTTCCTTTGACATCGGCCTTCTTCTTCGGCTTCTGCCTTCTTCTTCTTTGATCCTTCCACCTTTTGCTTTTTCACAGACTTCTTTTTCTTTCCATAAGACTTTCTTTTGGAAGAAGTCCGTTCCATAGCAAGAACTGAGCCTTTAGAACCTTTCATAGAAAGCTCAGCGGTAACCAGCATATTCATTAATTCGGCCAAGGAATTTGAAGTTTATGCATGTGGTAATTCATGATGAATTGCCCATATGCATCAGTCAAGGATTGCAGAATAATATCATTCTGTAGGTCCAAGTCTAACTTCACACCGAGCTTCTCAAGCTCTTCCATGTCCTTGATCATTGTCAGACAGTGATCTTGGACTGACTGCCCATCACGCATCTTAGCCTTAAAAAGTCATTTCGTGACTTGATATTTGGCTGCGACTCTGTTCACCAAACATCTCCTGCAGGTGAGCCAACATTTGGCGAGCAGTCCCGATATCTTCATGTTGGCGCTGGAGCTCATCAGACATCGAGCCCAACATGTAATATCTGGCCTTATTATCTTCGTCTATCCATTTTTCCAGAGATGCTCTCTGTTCAGCAGATGGACGGAACTGGTAAGGTGGGAGGATCCTGGTCCAAACATGGGTTAACTTCTCGAAACCCAAAAAAATTTTAAAGTTCCTGAGCCAATCTTTATAATTGGGTCCAGTCAGTCTATGTGTGTCCAGGATACGTGCCAGTGGGTTGGACGCAGACATTTTTCCTGTAGAGAGTCAAAGATTCTAGTTAGATATTGTAATTTTGACTTGACCAATTTATTTAAAAATTTTATTTTTAAATAAATTAGCTCCCACTATTTTCTCGGATCCCTACACTTTCCTCTGTAGAGATGCAAAAATCTCCATGATTATATGATTTCTAGTGGGTGGTGCGGTCTCACCAACTGACTCATCACCTCACCTAACAGTTATTGGTGATGGGTTAGCCAATGAGTGAACAACTCTTGTTCAATGATTCTCTAATCATGGTGCACCCAAACTTGATCTCTAATTCATGAATCTCACCATATCCAGAATATTGATCCACTCCTTAGTTAAGTCAGACCCACCATTTGCACACAGACTGGGTTTCCTAATTGGATCTCTCACCGTATCCAAAATATTGAGCCCAACTCATCCTCCAGCCCATAGCATCCAATGCCTAATAGACATGGTTGCATCTTTTTGGTGCAACTGAGCCACTGTATCCAGTCCGAGAACAATCAACCCCGGGAAGGGCCCGCACATCTACAATGGTGGAAGACCTCAGACTTAATATTTTCTTAGGGAAAGAATTTAATTTAGGTCTCTTTAAACTTAGACTTGACTTAGTCATAACAATTATGACTAACCTAGTGGCATGGGTTGGCTCGGATTATTAGACCACCTCAGATCAAAACTTAGATCGACACAATATGGCCAGGTAAGTGAGATCGGTGGAAGGGATATGCCATTAACTCGACAAGAATGCATTCAGATCGAGTAGCTTTTAATTAAAAATCAATCAGTTGTATCTGCCAAACTTACCTTAGACACCAAATTATTGAATCAGACCCAATTGAGTTAGCCTACAATCTAGGCTCGAACTGCAAAGCCAAATTAGGTCTTAATTTGATCGAGTCACATCTTAATGTGATTCGATCTTGACGTAGACTTAATCCTATTAGGCTGGTCATATCTAAGCTTTCTTTGATCCCACCTAACCAACTCTTGATTCGATTTGATCAACCGCTAAACCTAATTAAGCTATCTAAATTCGAACCCAATTTTATGAATATATCTTAAATCTGAAAATTCATAATTTTATATCTAATTAATTTTATAATCTTAATTCTTAATTAAGTTTTGGGTTCATGAACAAAATATGTAATAGAAATTCTAGGATTTCAGAATCTAAAATTTTTCAAAAAAAATAAGTTTTGATTTCTGATTAAGGACGAACGCGTAGCACCCCTACACGCCATAAGAACATCCCATCAAATGAAAGAAGAGGGCCTTTAAATCCTATTTTATTCTTATGATTGGATGGCTATGAAAAACTTCTTAATCAGAAATAAAATTTTTTACTATAAAACTAGTTAGATCATATATCACATATAAAAAGATCTAACTAATACATATCTTGCATACATCTCATGTATCATCAATATGCATACTTTCAGATATAAAACATCATATATTAAATCTATAAAATAAAATTTTAAATTTGATCATATCAAAATTAAAACTATTCTAGATATCTTATAGAACTATTCTATTACTAGTCTAAGCATGCATCTTTCATATCTCATATAAATAAATCAAAAATTAAAAATTTTATTTTTTTATTTTTAGATCTAATTATAATAATTATAACATCAAAAAAATAAAAATTAAATAGATCTAAAATTATATTTAATCAAATTAATACATGATCATACTAAACTACACATAAAACTATTCTATACCTAGTCTAGTCATACATCTCATACATATTATATCTAAATTATTTAATTTTTAATTTATTAATTTTAAATCTAATCACATCTGATGTGATATCTAAAATCTTTTAATATCAGATTATAAATAAAAATAAAATTAGATCTAAGGTAGATCTGAAGAACTGCTAACGTAGCTCTGATACCAATTGAAGAAAAAATATTATTTTTCGTCGCAGGATTGTGCAGATCTGATCAGATCTGAGAAAATTTTTTCTAAAAAATTATAGATAATCTGATCAGATCTAAGAGTTCTCAAATCTAATTATAGTGATCTAATATTAAAAATTAAAAATTAAAATTAAATTAGATTTAATTTAAAGTACCTGATTGGATAATCTAATTATCTTGCAATGATTCTGTTGATTTTTGAGATTCTGAAAGGAGCCACGTACGTGTTTGGCCTCTACCAGTATTCACTCAAGTAGGATCTGAACATCTTCTCCTCATAAATTTTTTCTCCAAAAATTAGATCTGGATCTGATCCGAAGAACCTTCAAAACTATTTCTAAAGGCAGCCCGTTCGTCACACAAACACCATCACGTAGATCCTGAATATTATGCCAAAAACCTTGGACCTTCTTCTTAGATTTGTGCCTAACTTTTTAGACTTACAAAAGAGAAGAAGAGAGAGGTAGAGGGAGTGTGGGATATTAGGGATGATAAACTTTGGGCATGAAAAATTATTTTTTGCGTTGAATGCACTTTGACGTGAGAAAGGCTTTTATGTCCAACGCCTACTTAGAGTCCTTTTTAATCAAAATAACTTATTTATTTTATCATTAGAATTCTAAGACTTATTCTCCATGAAAAACCATCAGATCTCATCTATTTTTTTCATAAAAAATGATTCAAAAAGATATCGGCATAAGTAGATAAGGAAGAGTCTACTACGCTTAGGACTCTTCCCTCAAGAGTTTGATCTAAATCAAATTCTATCATAACTCAGTCTAGACACCTCCAAAAATTACAAAATTTGATACACCCAATGCATAACTCATGCTCTATCACATAGCCAAAAATTAGGTCAAAATAATTTCTAAAAAATTTTCTAAAAGTATCTGATCAGGTGACCCTCAATTCTTTCAAATAGGTCAATTTTTGACTCTAGTCCAATTTAACTATGAATGGATTTAATTTCTATAATTAATCTGATCTAGACTTGTTCTAGTCAGATGAAAAAAAATTCATTCTAAATACAAGAATGAGTCAAATCAAATTTGACTTGATTGCAATGAATCAAAAAGATTTTAGAAGGAGAAAGTCGGGCTCAATCATATGCTAGCACGATTACTTTGAACCTGATTGGATCTAATCCAAATCAATCAAACTGGCTTAGCTCAATTGATGACATCCAAACCCAAACCCTTATTTGTATGATCCAACTAGGTTCAATTCTGTATGGTAATGAGATATGTCATGATCTCCATCATCAACATCATCGAAAAACCTTTTGATGGATCAAAACTTTTCTGATTCATACAATTAGAATGATTGATCATCAAAGTCATCCTAATTGCTCTCAAAATCCACCAGTGACACCTAGCAGTATATGGTGGCAACCCATTAGAACTGAAAGCCAACCTTTCAGTATAGTTACCCATGTGATTGGGTTCTTCTACCTTGAGCCCCAATAGGATTATGGTTAAGGTGAACTCGTCAAACCCAATGTCCATCATATGAATTAATCATTCGATTCGAGTCCAATATAAAACCCTAATAGAAATTCTTTCTATCATCTTCACTTTGTCATGGCCATAGGCTTATGGACTCAATCTCATAATTATCATAGGACTACTCCTCATCTACCGAGGTAGATAAATCTCCTATTGGTGCAAACCAATTCCTACAATGAACATGCTATAGCCAACATACACCTCAAGATTTCGAATGGCTAGGAGATCGAGTTATGGCGTAGAAACTATAACACCCTCAAGGTGAACTGTCGATGCACCTCAGGTCAAAGAATCGGATATATTACTGTAGCATCGAGTCAGTCATCGACGAGAAGTTAGATTTCTTTATGACTACTCGAGGTGGTCACGCTCAATGTCCTCATTCTCTAATGAGTACCTATACTCTCGCTCCAGTGTCTCCACACCGTATATTTAAGACATATCTATCCTAAGAAAGTGATCATATACTAATCTTCTGGATCGATCATCATCCTCGTGATGATCCTACGGTCAGATGAGTTAATTATGAAAATTCATATCTTAAATTTTCAACTCTTGAAAATATGGATTGTTATTTTCATTAACTCAAAGGATGTATCACAGATACTTTAAATACACACTATGATAGAAAATAAATTATTTATTAATTTATAGTCAAAATTATAAAATTATCCTTAAAAGTGTATTACAAGTGACAGCCAATCTAGCTTCTAGGGTACACATCTAACAAACTATGCAGGATCGATGTGCCAAAAATATCGTGAATTGGGCGAGACAGACAGTCTCACATTGTGGGGGTTCGAGTTCATTCACTCACCATATAGAGCATATGATAAGTAATTTTTATTTATCATATTTTAACTCTTTAACCTTTAAAAAAATATATTAATTATTCTCAAATTGCAGAGAGATGTAGAGAGTGGTGAGCTTTCTGGTAGGATCGAGATATACCAATGGATCCATCAGCGACAATCAGGAGACTGGATGGTCGAGAGCCAGGAGCTTTACGTAAGTTTTTTCAACTACTTTTTTCATTTGTATTTTAATTTTTAGTACAAACTTAGAATACCTATAATTTTAATTTTCAGGATCGTATGATAGAGAATAGATCCCAGCCTACCCCAGAGGGCTCAACCACACCCACAGATGACGAGATTTATGATCAAGTGCTTGGTACGAGATCTTGTTATGTTAGGGAGCTATGGCATGGGATCAGAGCTCCTACATTTTTATCCTCATTCAGGGCTGGCATCCATGCTACCTACGATGCCCGACTGGCGGAGATGCAGAGATAGACTGCTGAGGATCAGCAACGGACTGTTGAGTTGATTGCATGCGTCGACGAGCACCAGCTGTTCCAACCACAGATCATGGAGCGGATGGCGTAGATGGAGCAGATGATGCAGTTGATGAGGCAGCAATAGGCCGGTCCGAGCTTCTCTGAGCACTCTCCTCATTTGGCACGTTTCTCTTCTTCAGATATTGCCGATGCTTGGTGGCCTGCGGCCTATTTTCTCTTATTTTTATTTTTTTTAAATCTTTTATATTTATTTACCAAAAAAATACTTCTATAATGAAATACTTTTTATATAATAAAATGATAAAATTTATTTTAGATGAAATTATGAAATTTATTTATGAATTTCTTATTTTAATTTTATAAATTATAAATATAAATATTAAAAATATATATTTATATTTTTTTAAAAAATAATTTGTGATGAAATTATTTGCGATGGAATATTTCCATCACAAAAAAAAAATTATTTGCGATGGAAAGTTTCCGTCGCAAAAAAACTTATTTGCGATGGAAATTTTCCATCATAAATAATTTTATATTTACGATGGAATATTTCCATCATAAATAATTTTTTTTGTGATGAAAATATTCCATCGTATATAATTTTTTATTTATGATGTAAATAATTCATCGAAAAAACTTTTATTTACGACCAAAAAAACTTGGTTTTCGTTGCAAAAATTTTTATTGCAAATAATTTTTTTATTTATGATGTAAATAATTCATAAAAAAAAACTATTATTCACGATGAAACATCTTGTATTTCATCGCTAAAATTTGCATCGCAAATTTTTTAACGAATAAAAAAAAATTTGATGAAAATTTTTCATCATAAAAAATTTTTATTAAGGATGAAAATTAAATTTTTATCGTTAATTATTATCTGTGATCCCATTTTTTACGATGAAAAAATAGCTGCGAAATTTTCATCGCTAATAATTATTAGGAATGAAAATTGATTATTTGCAATAAATATATTACATCGTAAAATATAGGATATGTTGTAGTGTTTTTATGGAAGTAGCTAGGTTAAATGTAGCGAATGGGTTAGGACAAGAAATGGCAATGCGTTTATGTTGGACCATTTTTCCCGAAATACCTTTTCCCTTGTCTAGCTAAAAATAGGTGGAATAAATGGGTTAATATATTTTTATTCCTCCTTATTCTGCTCCCAATCACAGCATTGGAAGGTTTCTTTGGCGAATATGTAACAGGGATTTTGGGAAAAGAGTTATATAAGATTTTCATCTGGCTCAATCTAACTTAAAGAGTTATATAAGTTAAGAGTTATATAAGTTATATAAAGTCCACGTTTCCTTAATTTATGATTATTAGGTTTGGGAAAGGGGTTAATCTTTTTATTGCTGATGATTCTTGGAAATTTCTGAACTTAAAGAAAGAAATCTAACTTAGTGATTCATGTTCTAAACTCGAGGCTTTGAAAATAAGATTTAATTCAACAGGCCTTGGGTTCTTTGTTGCATGAATTAGTATTCTGTTTAAAAGATTTAGACATGACAGGTTATTAGAGTTGCATGCAAGAATCAAAGATTACTTTTCATGATGCTCAAGACTTTAAAAAATCTAATAGAGAAAACAAAAGATCTCATAGAGAAAACAAAACAGTCCAGCAAGGATTGGAATAAGCTAGTTGTTAATACATCTTGAGAAAAAATTTTCAACTTTATTGGTTCGATCCATGATTAGATTTTCAAATAACTTGCTGACTCTTGTCATATTTGTACATCTTTAAAACTGAAGATTGCACAATTGATATGATCAAACAGAGCATAACCGAAAAGCTTACACATTTGTGAGTCTAAGATACAATCAAGTAACTAAACCTAGAACGCATCCTCTTACCTTCGAACCAAGCAATAATACCAAACCACTATATTTATCCATGGTGTTGCTGAAACAACTACCAGATCAAACGGTAACTTGATAACTTGGATCCACCTTTCTTTTGCAAGGTCCCAAAAACTGTAATCCCTATTTGACGAGTTGAAAAACAAGGAAACATTTTTCATGATGACATACCGAAGTTAGAACTTCTAATAAGAAATGATATGCTGCAAAGCGATCTCATTATGTGCTTAATTTCATGAAAGAGCTCAAATATTTTAACATGGTGCGCACTTTCTTACAAGGTTTTGCATGCATTTCTAATTTAGGTGAGATCCATATATATCTTTGTCAATGAGCCAAATAAGGTACATACGTATCTTTAAGGTCCACGTACATCCTTATTGATCTAAGAGGGGTAGGAGCATGGAATTCTATACCAGGCCAAACCGTCAGATACATCCTATACCGAACAAGACTAGTGTGGAATCAGTTCGATTTAGGCCTATAAATTAGCAAATGGATGAAACCCAATTTGTACCGCATCAAACTGCTCGATTCGATGCAATACCATGTCAACCACATGGTTTGCCGGGGATTCGAACCAGTTCGATTTGGTTTGCAAGCGAATCCACCGGCTAAACTACGTAGGATGGGGCGGTTAGCTTTTTTGCCTCTTTATATGTTGAAGACACGGAGAAGCATTGAACACTTCTCTATCTTTTCGGTCTTTGCTTTTAAATTGAAAAAGTAGAGAAATGCTATAAATTACTAAAATTTTTTATGATTTCATCGAAAAATTAAGAGATTTTAACCAAGATTCAAGGTAATCCAAATTTTCCTCTCTCTCTCTCTCTCTCTGCATTGTTTAGGCCAAAATCAATAATAAATAGGAAAAGAGGGAGAAATCATACCAAAATTTTTGATTTTGGTATGATTTCATTTTATATTATAGATTTTTAGATAATATACATGATGATGCTAAAATCATTAATTTTTATTAACTATATTTTTTAAAAAATAATTTAAAATAAAAAATAATTAAAAATAAATTTTAAAAAATAATTGTAAAATCAAAATATTGTTTAGGATAATTCAAGCTACTGTCAACATAAAATTGATATCCGTTTGTAAAGATTTTGATGCATGATGCGTATAATGGTCTAGGCCTAATTTGAAAAAAATTAAAAAATAAATAATATTTAATCCATGTTTATAGATTTAGAAAAATATATATAGCATTCATAATATGTTTCCCCTTGAATCTAACCTCAAATGACTTTTTAGAATTTTTGGATCCATGATTACAGTTCCGATGGTCATGGATTTAATGGTCGGAGAGGGAGTAAAGGACAAGAGACTATTTCTGAGCCGCAGTAGCAGAGTAGTCTTTGATTCATTGGTGAGTTCCAATATACCCATGCTGCACAAGATAGGAACCACGATGCACGAACTGATAAAGTCCGTGAAAATATATTTTCATATAGATGATGGATTTTTAAAGATCATTCAGTATACGATGTAGCTATAAATGCCTTGCATTATGATCTATATGGATATAGGTACAGTGCGTCCAAGATATTATCTTTTAATTGCTACTATCCTATGCAATTCAAAGTATCTTATGGATTAGATTTTGCTGTTGGTGTATTTGGATGGACCCCTCCATAGCCATACCATCAATCTAAAGATACCTCTCCGAGCTAGAACTTGAGCGAGAGATCTGAGATGTCCTACAATCTAAAGTAGATGCCTTATGGGATGGGCATTCCGGACTACAATACTATTTAATTAGAGGGATAAGTTGATATTCCTCCTGATTATGTGAATGATCCATATATCTATGAGCATGATTGATACTCGATGAGAAACTAGATCATTAGATGTTAAGGTTAGTGCATTATATTTTAAATAGATTTAATGCATTATTTCAGATTTTTTTATTTTATTTTAGAGTAATAGAAATATTATATGATATAAATAAATATTAATTTAGATTTAAAATCATTCAAAAATTAAAAAAAGAATTAATTGGATTAAAAAGAAACTAAAAACATGGCAAAACAAAAGGCATGCCGAAATGGAACCGATATGCAATGCTGTACCAAGTATTGGTATGGTGCGGAACTCGTCACAAATCGGTATGGATTTTAGTACTAGTTCCAAAAACCTTGGGTAGGAGCCTCATACAGGGGATGCCCTCAAGAAAGACCAACTGACTAGAGAAACATAACTATAGTAAACAGAATTTCACACATCCCACTATAAGTAATATATTCAAAATGCTTTCATGAGACAATCACTTTCATTTCAGAACTAGTTTAGAGCAATTTTTAGAATTTCAAAGCAGGATAAAAAATGTGCAAGTACAATAATATCTTTTCGACATCTTACATGCATGATTTCAAATAAGAATGGTCCAAAAACTTGTACTTCTAGATTTAAAATTTTATAAAAGGGGGCATTCTAATGCTCGAGGCCACTGCAAAGGGTCAGATATACTCGCCCTTACCTCCGTATGGAGGGGCTGTTTTTGAACCCGTGTCGCCAAATTATAATGAAGCAATCTTACTATTATACCAAGGCCTATCCTTTAGTTATAAAATTATATTAATATTTGAACCCAAGATTTCAAAAAAAAAAAAAAAGAGAGGAAACTGATTATGAAATCTAGAATTTCAAAAAGAATACAGAATTTGAATTCGACTAAATAATTAAAGTGAAAAACACAGAACAAGTTTTAACCACATGCTCTTTTCTTTTCCTCCTAGCTTAACATCCTTGGCTTTTAATTTATAAGCATGCTAAGTATGTCAATTTAACTCTATGACTCAGCACATAGGTATTACTTGCCCAAAATATCTAAAGTATAAAGTATTCAATAAAGTATAAAGTAACAAAATACTCCCCATTTGAATTCAATAAAAATAATTCAATATCCAAATTTCATCAAAGCAAAAAATCAATTTTCAACTAAAACAAAAACCAAATTTCATACATTGGTTCAAAATAGCAACTTTTGACTTCCAAATTATTTGTTAACTCTCCAACCAAGGTTTGGCATACCGATCAGTACCATTTCTTACCAATGTCGAACTAGTATACGGTCTCATACTGTATCGACATTCGATATACCTCGTTGTCTCATATCATACTGCATACCAACATTATATAAGGATAGTACTGGTGGGAGTCTGGTACTCAGATTTAGATTATGTTAAAATTTTTAATTTTATTATAATTTTATTATATATCATAGATCTATCGATAATCTATACAATGACATTGAAATTATTAATTTTTATTAAATATATAATTTTTTAAAATAAAAATATATTTTAAAATAAAAGATTATTTTAAAAAAATAAAATTTAAAAATTAACTATAAAATTAAAATATTATTTATGGGCTTACAAGATATTTTTGACATAAACTTGGTATCCGTTTATCAAAGTTTTGATGCATCATAGGTAAAGTGGCTTAAGCCTAAATTTGAATAAAATTAAAAAATAAGTAGTATTTTATGCATGTCCATTATCTTAAACAAATATATATAGCATTCGTAATATAATTATACATTAAGATCAAGTTAATTTTTTTAATTTTTAGATTTTATAATCTTTTTAATTTAAAAAATAAAAAAATAAAATTAATTTAGAAAAATAAAAAAATTAGGATCATGAAATTTTACTATTTTACATAAATATTGAACTATTGTGATTATTTAATCTTTAGGAATGGATCCATCAAGCAAGAAGTCAAAGCATGATTAGTTGAGACCATGAGCAGATGCTCTTTGATTGATATCATTGGAAATATAACTAGTATAATATAGAGTTCAAGAAAAAAGAGATAACTAGGTTGAAGCAATATTTGACTGGCGGTTATCCCAATGTACATATGTATCGAAAGTGCCCACAAGAGGTTCGTTAACTAATGAAAAAATACTTCATTAATTTTAAAGCAGTGAAGGAGAGAAAACTTTAAAGAAGGTAGAGATGAACCCTCAAGCCACACAGTCATCTTTTTATCACTCTAGAGAGTCAGAAAAAACGTCCACTCCAGATGATGAGGCACAGAATCAAGCCACTATTAATGAGAGCTTGAAAGATTGGTGGCAACTTGAGAACTTGATCAGGCATAGGGCTCAGTTTGGATCAAGGTACATAGAATCGATACTAGAGACGGTACCGATTGTCAGTCGATACTGTACAATATGATGTGTCGGTCAAACTAGCATGCCATTTTTTTATTTTTTATTTTTTATTTTCATAATATCTAATCAATCTTTTATTTTTTTTTTTGATTTTAAGTTTAAATTGATATTTTTTGATGTTATTTGATGTTTGTATTACTTTGGTACACCTATGATTAAGCATATGATACGAATCTAAATCTAACATAATGTTATATTAGAGGAGAACAATCTTACAAGGACTAGATATTATTGATCCTTAAAATACTCAAATTAATTAAAAATATAAAAAATAAATAATCAATATATATTGAGATTTAGAATCTTATCGTCTAGGATCCGAATGGCAAGTCGCATTAGAGTAGGAGCGGCCAATTCAAAATGAAACAAAAGTATTAAGATTAAACAAAATTAAAAATAAAATTACATCATATTAGACATATTATATAGTAGCTACGTAATATCAAATAAGAGTTGTCATTCATATATAATCTACCCAGATTTAACTTTTTTTTGCTTGCGACCGCTATATCTATTCCAAAGCTATCAGTGCTATCCCTAAATATTTTTATCTATAAAAAATATATTTGTTATAATGTGTTACTGGTTGAAGATAAAACCAAAATAAAAAAAAATTACTCAACCTAACTTATTTATTATATGCATATAGTTGTGATTTCTAAATTAGGCTCCATCTTATATATCACATTTTATAGGGATGTCAGAAACTCGTCATCCATGCCTATTCTAGGTACCATATGTTGGAACCTCGGGTTCAGATAGTAAGTTGTAGATAAATTTCAGAATTGGTTAAGCATATTTATACAAATACAAAAGCAATCAAATTTTTAAAATTCTTGATTTGCTACTTACCTGCTAGATGCAAATTCCTATGCATTTGATAGTCCCACCACTGCTTAATAATTTGGATGTAGTCACGAGCATGTTTTGAATCTGCCGATCTAATATGATCCTTTGCTCTCTCCATCAAATGATACAAAAAATCCATCTGGGGCTATCATTCACAGTATACGACCCAAAGCACCTTATATAAAGACTTGATAGCCTTCATTATGTTCTTGACTTATTGCCAGAATGTTTGTGTCGTCACTGCACATTGCTCCCCTCAATGCTTGTCTTGACATATCTACTTTCTTGCCACTTGAGACTAACAAACATTTGACGTAAGTGTACTTTCTTGTCCATAAGACTATCAAGTAGTATACAATTCATAGCAAACCATGTGACATCTAGTCTCAATATGTCTCTCCTTATATACAGTCGTATCAATGATATAATACATGTGTGATTGTAAATAAATTTAGTAATCATCTGCACTGAGTCCACTATCTTCTGCATCCTATTAATCTTTTCAATATCTATCAATATCAGATCAATATAATGTGCAGCATGTGGTGTCTAGAATATATGGTTGCCGTTAGATTAGGATCTTCCTTGTAGTCTTATATTATGACCCATTGTCGGTGATATACTGTGACCCATTGTCAATAATAACTTACACGATATTCTGCTCTCTAATCTGATCGATCATCTCTATCAATTTGAGAAAATACGCAACATCGTGCACTTGATCTAAAGCATCAATGGACTTATGAAAAAATATTTTTTCATCATAATATATCAAAAAATTAATGATGCTCCACTTGGTTAGAGTCGTCCAACCATCATACTTTATTATAAGTTCATATATTGGCCACTTATTATGATATAATGCAATTCATTTCTATAGTTCCTCCTTATTGTTGTCAAGAAGCTCACTTAGATATCTTTGAGGATCTACACCTGAATCGGTAGCTTGTATAAATATAATAGTAGAGTGATAATATGTGTTGCCTGCCGCATGCATTGAGATGTAGTTGAAGTAAAATCAGGATACAATAGCTCGTCACATATCCTTCTTCCTATCCTTTTTTAACATACTATCAACCCTCTATTACTTGGAATCCTTGCCAAGGAAGGCGGATAGATCTAAGTCATGGATAGTGCTCCATTTGGAATTTCTTTAGAGGACTTCTTCCTGCTATCAAAATCTTCCAACATAAAAGCAATATGGCTCGTGCCTCTATCGATGGACTCTCTAATTGAGGAGATCCTCCTAAACTCTGACCTTCCTATAGTGCTTGCAGAACCCAACCTCAACTTATAAACTGATGATCCAAGCTAAGCCCTATGCCTAACCAATTCTTCAAGCGGCCATTGATCTTCCAAACTCACATTAATGGTAGTATGAATCTATTCCTCATCATCTGAGATAGATATTTTATTTGACTCTTCAAAATGATAGAAAGGTGGTTACGTGGCTTGATGGTCTATCTCTACCTTCTTCTTCGAAGTTTTCTTTGAAATCAGTAAAGTGCTTCTTCATCAATTGAGGGATCTTTTGTAGGCACTTTTAGCAAATAGCTGCATCGGGATAACCATCAACTAAGTATTGCTTCAACCTAGTTATCCCTCATTTCTTGATTTTTGTGTTGTATTATTTGCATCTCCAATGGTGCCGATTCAATAGCATCTACCCGTGGTCCCAACTAATATCATGCTCTGGCTCTTTTCTTGATGGATCTATTTTTGAAGATTGAAAAATTACACCAATTCAGTAATTATGTAAAAATAATAAAATTTGATTCTATTTTTTATTTTTTTAATTTATTTTATATTTTTAAAATATTTTTAAATTAAAAATATTATAAAATTTAAAATTTATAAAAAAATAATTTGACTGTAGATCTATGTAAAATCCTACCATAGATACTATATATATTTTTCTAAGACAGTAGACACGTATGAAATACTATGTATTTTTTAATTTCATTCAAATCTAGGCTTAGGCCACTATGCATGTCATGCATTAAAGCTTTGATAAGTGGACACCAAAATTTATATCAAAAGTAGCTTTCAAGTTCCTAAATAATATTTTATTTAATAATTATTTTTTATTTTTTTATTTTTTTATAATTTTTATTTTAAAAATATTTTTTTAATTTAAAAATTATATTTAATAAAAGTTAATAATTTTATGACATCATGTAAATCATCCATAGATCTATAATATAATAAAATCATATCAAAATCAAAAATTTTATCATAATCTCTCTTTATTTTTTTATTTGCATGAATTTTAAAGTCATAAAAAGAAAAAAAAAAAGATAGAGGAGAAACCAAAGTGGGAGATAAGCTCACATGCCTTTATTTCCATAGCCACAGATAACTTATGATCCATATGGATATAGGCATGATGCATCCAAGATATTATTTTTCGATGGCTACTATTCTATGCAGCCTGAAGCATCTTACAAATCAAATTTTGCTATCAACATATTCGGATGGGCCCCTTCATAGCCATATTATTAGTCTAAAGACACCTCTCAGAGCTAGAGCTTCAGTGAAAGATCTAGGATAAGTTCTAGTATAGCATGCATATCTTATGAGATAAGTATAAAGGACTATAATGCTGTATGGTTAGAGAGATGGGCTGATGTTCCAGTAGATAATATAAATGATCCAGATATTTATGAATGACATCAGCACTTGATGATAATCTAAATCTCGGTATGTATTGATTATTTATTTTTTATAATTGATTTGAGTATTTTAAGATTCAATAATATATGTTCTTTATTAGATTGTTTTTCTTTTATATAATATTATGTTAGATTCAGAATCGCATCACACGCTTAATCGTGGATGTACTTGAGTGATATAAACATCAAATAATATCAAAAAACATCAATTTAGACTTAAAATCATTAAAAAATAATAATAATAAATTAATTAAATATTATAGAAATAAAAAAAATAAAATAAAAAAATTATCATGCTGATTTGACCAACATGCCATGCTGTATCGAGTGTTGGTATGGTATCTAACCAATATCATACCATACCAGCCAACAACCAGTTCCATCTCCGATACCAATTTCACCTACATTGGTCTCGAGCGTTAAAAGAATAGATATATCAAGGCAAGCATTAAGGAAAACAATGTGAAAAACTTAGTAACGAAATAGATATTCTGGTAGCGGATTGAGAACATAGTGAAGGCTATCAAGCCTTCATATAAAATGCCTCAGACCGTGGATAGTAAAAAATATCCCTAGATGGACTTCTTGTATCACAAGATAGAAAGGGCAAATGATCAGCTTATCATGCCGCAAGGTGATCTTTGATTCATTGGTGAGTCCCAGTTTATGCACACCATACATAATAGAGACCATGATGTATGAGTTGGTAGAGCCCACGAGGATATGATTGCATAAAAACAACGGACTCCTCAAGATCATTCAAGATATCATATAACTGCAGATGACATCGTATGTGAAGTTGAATCCATGGACGTATCAGGTTCATCATATTCTGAATTCTCTTACCATGGCCATATATAGCTTATGATCTACATAGATATGTATATGGTGCATCATCTTCTAGTGGCTACTATCCTATACGCTTCGAAGCATTTTATAGATTAGATTTTGCTGCCGATATATTCGGATGGACTCCTCGACAACCGTATTATCAGTCCAAGGATATCTCTCAAATTAGTGACCATGATCTTTTATGCAAACAGTAGACTTTAAATATCTTGGACTGGTTGTTCCTATGTAGACTCAATGGATGATATCGATGTTAGTCATGACATAGTACATCAATATGAATTCAAACAAAAGTATTTCTACATGTATGTAAAATATCATGATCAGCCATTGAAATGTCAAGTTTCCATTCAGAGCTGATGTGGTCAGCCAATTGGTTCGAGATGTGGAACCAAACTCGGTTGGATTCTCATATTCAATTGGCTTGTTAGCGGACATTGTTTCCAGCCAAAGCCAAGGAAAGTTATGCGGTTTGTCTTGAATGATGTTATGAATCAGATTTTTGTGGATAACTCGGACCTGATGGAAGCATCATGCATGACAAGAATAGATAAATAGATATTGACGTTTCAGAACTATACAATCTTTAAAGTTTAATCACATAACGGCATAGATATCAATATTACATTGGATGTTGGAAGTTATTAAAGAAAAAGATTTTCCTCTTGACATATATTCTGGAAATATTGAATCATCCAGTGGTGATCTCTTTTGGTGAGAGGTCGATGCACCGTTCGTTCATACCGACAATCGACATGGTAGAGATCTAACTGTTTCGCTTCTACCGAACTTAAATGTCATATTGCTTTCAGTCATATTCAATAATCATATGCCTGTGCTAATGTTCCGTCCAGAACACAACAGGAAAATTTACCATGTTTATCACCAGTATTCCTGGTTCTACCGTTTTAATGTTTTCTTTTGTAACCACCGAACTAGAGATTTTTTGGCATGCTTTTAGAACTCAAAAGAAAGGAGCAGGATGTAAGGTGTTGATGCAGCTTTGTCATGGTTTTCTTGTCAGACATTGAAGATGGAGAGCTGCAGGAGCTTGAGGACAACTTGTCTGGAACATGCATTGAGAAATCATTTTAAAAACACAGTTTTTTTCATTTGCTACATGGTATTCTCTCTATTCACTTGTCATGGTGAACTGCATCAGTCTGGTGCCACAGAATGCAAATCAGATCCTCTTCCCGGGTGTCGTCGACAATCTCGTCAGATGTGTCCAGATTACCACAGGTCTTCAATGGAACTCCAACCATAATGATGCTCCTCTTTTCTGGCTCTGCAAAACTAATGGACCGGCAAATTTACAGAGTTGTTGGTGCAGTATATACTCTGCTTCCAGTTGGAGCAGATTGAAAATGGAACATATGCTAATTTTGACCATTTGTTAATTGGATGTCAAAAGAGAAATGTACCGGAGGAATTGCAATTATTTTCAGACCAATCAGAATTTTCATTTGCAACATGAAAGAGAAAAACATGGGAAGACGCGCACTTTTTCCCCACAAACTGATGAGAATATAAACAATGTGTTGCTTTCGTTTGCAGCATGAGGTCATGGATCGGTTTACATGGGGGAAAACCTGTTCTCTCTGGACCTTTAATATGTTTGCGTTAAACAAAATACAAGACAAGCACCATCCGAGTCCAAATTAGGTTGCTGTTGCTTTCCCAGGGACTCTCTGAGCTATCCATCCCAGGCCATCATATAATCCCGCACCGGTGAGAGCACAACAGGCTTGGATGTGCCAGTCATGGTTCTTGATGCTATGGAGGGAGAGGGCATCAGTGATCTCAGCTGGAGACATTGCATCCTTGAGGTCCTGTTTGTTAGCAAATACGAGCACCACGGAGTGCTCAAGGTCTGCATGCTGAAGCAGCCTGAAGAGCTCATCCTTCATGATGGAGATCCGAGCTCGGTCGGTGCTATCTATCACAGCAATGACGGCATGAGTTCCCCGGTAATATGTTGCCCAGGAGGCTCTCAGTCTTTCTTGTCCCCCAAGATCCCAAACCTGGTTGGTCATATAATGATGTGAGATGGCCAGCGGTAAATGTTTGCAAAGCTTACAATCAAAATGAATTGAAAATGCCCATGATTTGAAGATAATGCAATAAGCTAATTATCAACAGGAACAGCCTCTACCATGACACTCCAAAATCAAATTCTATTTACCCATCACACAACATGAGCAAAGTGCATGCCAAGAATGATGTGAACCTTTTTTGCATTTAGCTTGCTAATCAGAGAGAGAGAGGATTAATAATTTATCTAAAATAGTTCAATAAAGTTAAACTTTAAAAGCAGGATTTTGATTTTAAATTTCCTGCCTAGGAGTGAAAAACACAGGTTTTTAAGTTGCTTCCCACTTTATTAACAGGAC
The DNA here is from genome assembly GCA_006176705.1 of Cocos nucifera. Lineage (NCBI taxonomy): Eukaryota > Viridiplantae > Streptophyta > Magnoliopsida > Arecales > Arecaceae > Cocos > Cocos nucifera. The sequence goes on along the minus strand of QRFJ01007413.1, from coordinate 83,925 downwards.
AATGCTGAAGTTTAGTTTGCAAAATCTAACTGAAACTGAATCACTGGTGACAGAAGACCGGAGAGATCACTGAGGCATAATTGGTGATTCATGCCATAAGGGTGGAAGATTTCTACAAGAGCATAACAGGAGCAGTTTTCAGACTAGGATGACTAAGAAAGGTCCTCATCTATACGGTACTGTACCCCTGGGGACCTCATATTTGATAGAAGTGGAGATATATCTTGAGCTCAAGACATAGAACTTAATTATGAAGACATGGTGTACTGCAGGTAGAACTGAAGAATCATCCAATGAAGTAAAATACATAAAAACACAAACGGATGCATGTACATTAAGTAGGAAAAGCAGGCATGGTTTGCAATTAACTTCACATTCAACTTCAGTAAATATCTGTGAAGTAGCATGTCACAAAGACTGCATGAGTACAAATGCGAATTTTTACCAACAGGGCAGGTTTAATCTCATTTTAGAACCCAAGAACTGATACACTATCCTACTTTGCAGGGTAGAAAGCGATTCAAATTCCCCTGTCAACACATCTACCTAGAAGAAGGGGGGAAAAATGCAGAACTAGACATAACACAGCCTACAGGTGTCATGATGAAATTAGTTCTGCTTAAAAACTCTACTCACCAAGGATCAGACCATCCTACTGACTGAGAAAGAACTAATGGTGTCTGTTGGGCATAACAGAACATAACCAAATGCTTTCAAAGTTCAAATTTCAGAATAACATTGTCCAAGACATATTTTTGATCTAGTTAAAGAATAGTTTCATATTAGCACTTGTTAATTTGATGGGTCAGTATGAACACTTAATACCTGCAAAGAATGTGTACTTTGCTCCAGGATTTAGAGATTAAGGGTGGGGATGCAAACTGTGCAATTTACGTCTTTAGAGAAATAAGACCTGCCAACTACGTTCATTTCAAATCTTAGACCACATTAAGCATTCAGTATATTCTGATAATAATCACAAAGCAGTAGTCCCACCTGAGGAAAAATTGGAGTTCCTTGCCGTATCATGTCATGACAACACAATTGGCAGCATCAGATTATTGCTTAACAATGCATCCTGTCATTTCCTAAATATGCAGTTGAATAAGCCCTTAAAAACCTACACCCAACTTTATCAATATGTCACCCCTAATCAACCGCTGATTTGAGTAGCCATGTCAATAACATCAAACATGTTCTGCCAAATATTTACATGTATCTACCAACTAGCCAAGTTCCTAAATTCACTGCACAGGTAAACAGATGAGCCAAAAAGTGTCAGACGATGACCATGCATTAGAACTAAATTTTCAAATCAAAGTACCAAAGACATGAGTTAGGAAACAAATCAGTCATTTTTACCCTCTAAGAACAATAAAATGTAACAAGGATTTATTCAACTTGGCACAAGCCCACCAAGAGAGAGATGAAGAGAAGTACACATAAAAAACTCAAGGACATAAGAGAGCATCATTACTTGGATCACCAATGCTGCAATGATAATAAATCAGTTTAGAAACTGTCATCCAGTAATTAACCCAAATAAAAAGCCAACTCCAACAGTATCACATCCAAGAATCTTGCCTTTAAGCATCAGCATAAAGGTCCTTCCATTATCTTGAGATAGTAAATTATTATCAAACTTACATTTCAAGTTTTCTTTCCCTGCATATCATAAAAAAATTGAACACTTGTCTTTTTCCTTTCTTTGAGGCAAAATCTGTAGTGGTTCACTTATTACCGTGTCACAAATTATTTGACAGAATTTTTCTGAACTTTTCAGAGTTTTTAAAAATTTTGCAGGTTTCCAGGGATTTGTTTTGTTTTATTTTTAAAGATTACTATAAAAGCATTCAATATGTTGCAGTCAAAATATTTTATTAAAAATTCTGCCTATTGATGGAAGTTTGACCTTGCCAAGTTAAACACAGGCTAGTAACTAGTCTACTGAAAGACCATATACATTCTTATATCTAAAATTCAATTCTTGAGTACCTACTGCAAATCTGCCACATTAATTCTAGATTGAGAAAAGTGCATACTATCAAGTTGAACAAAATCATCACAAAATTAATTCCACTGGCTAGGGGTATTCATTATTAACATTTCCAATAATTGAAGCATTACAATGTTGAAGACAAGGTTCCAAATACCAGTAGTGGACCTCATACTGATTTTTTGCTGGAATGGTACGATACTGAGTACCTACAGATGATATGAGATATGCAAGCTCATACTGACATTATGTCTTGATGCTGATATTCTGCTGGGATGGTATGGAATCACTCAAACCTTTCTGTTCCAGCAATTTTTTAAAACCTTGCTTGAAGATTTCATAAAATGCATGCCCGAACAACTGGAAACTTTGTCGAGATTCAGAAAAAAAAAAAAAAAAAAAAAAAAAATTATTATGTAGACAAATGTTTTATGACTTGGAATGTCAAAGGGAATCTATAAAAGCAAGTGAGACTGTTGAGAAATATATGGTTAAAATAAGAAGGATAGAGCAAGAATGTGTTAGAGAAGCATATGAGCACCAATAGTTAAAGACAAATGTGATGGAGAATGCATTTAGAATTTGATAAGGTAATGGAATGGATGATGAAAATTTTAAGAGGCTACTGTAAGAAAAGTGCTCAAATATTCATCAGAAGAATTAGGACAGAGAGAAGGTAACACAGCTATATACACCCCCAAAAAGGAAATATTGATAAATATTGAGTGAAAGGGTTCGGAAAACTTGCAAAGACACTAAAATAAGCAAACATAAAAGGAATGATAGGTGAATGAGGATTCATGAAACTGACAAGAAATAGCTTGGATAAGGCTTGAGGTTGTGATTATAATATTTCTATGATAATTTTCCAGAAGGGAGGAGAAAAAACAGGCTGTTTAATATGATCTAGTAGTCCTGTACCTAATCCTCGTTCACTGCCTCATTAAGCTCCTTTGCAATAAACAGTAAAAATGGGTGTATCAATCACATGGAGAAGCAACAAATATGAACACAATTACAAGCATCAAAACATTGCCCCATCTAATGTGACTAGAATAATATCAAGGACCGGAATTCTTCAAATCCATAATAGTAGGCTCCAAATTATATATCTAAAATTTCCAAAACAATCATATCATTTATAAAGACAAGCCTCCATGCCTGTATCTTCCTCATTACACAACAAATTATGGTTATCACTTTTGATAACTACAATAAATGATAATTTTCACCAAAAACATCCATCATTAAGTAACCAAATCTTTAGATCTTTAATTTTTTTTCTTGTAAAACAACATCAGAAAGTAACAAGAAGACGACTTATTTAGAAAACAAATCTTCACCAGCTGATGCAAAGTATTAAAGAAATTAACAATCCATAAGATCCCTCAAACTAACAGCAAAAACCCAATTCCCACCGTGTTCCACTAATAAAGCATCCCAAGAATGAAAAGCCATTTGACAATAGTATGTTGACTTACTTATATTAATCTCACCACACATACAACTTTCTTTTTTCGAATTCATTGTTTCCTCAACCTTAGTTTGACAAGCTCTTATCCCATCTATTGAAGGGCTTTAGTTAATACCAGGCTATATTAACAAGAAATTCTAGAAATAGCTTTCCTGGCAAAAGGAAACTTCATCTGAAGACTGTGACAGTTGTACGTTCCCCACCACATTGAATAAGATATTGATGACAGTAGAAAGCGAACTGAGTAAAATATATAAATTAGACAATCTTATATTATATTTTTTTTTAGAGCTGTAAGCAGTTCAGGTCAGATCCATGCTGCATCGTCATCCAAACTCAATAAGACAAATTGAATTTGGATTTGGGTTCAGATCCATCAAAATGGATAAGCTCTAAACTTGAATCTGAACTCAGTTAATAGCCAGATTCAAGTTTGGATTCGAGTTTTAATGGGTTATTCAATGCATGATTTTATCTTATATTTCCTCATGCTATTATTTGGTTTTTGTTCTCCTTCTGCAAGTTATTAGATTATATACATACATACATACACATGCACGCATGCATGCATATGTATATTCGGGTTATCTAATTTTTGGATTTGAAAATAGCTTGATCCAATAGGAGAGAAAAAAACATACAAAAAAAATAGAATTGTACAACTGTACAAGCATCTTTTGTACATAGAGCTCCACAATGAAATTTGCATTTTCCTTTTTTTTTCTCTTCTATTCTATTGAAGAAAGAAATAGAAACCACCCAATTCCAATGGTTGAATGATTCATTTACCACCCTTCCTTTTATAGGAAAAGAAACACTAGGATGGTTATATATATATATATATATATATATATATATATGATTTTAGCAATCCCAAAATTCCTTCCTGATACGATCAAATAAGGAAAAGGTGATCTTCTTGTTCCATTTTTGTACATTTTCTTTCATAACATAAATATCAGAAAGAGAATTCTGGTGTGCAAGAAAAATGGTTTGTGATGCTGAAATGTACCCCCAACACAAAAGATTAAATCCAGATCCTATAATGGAATCTAAACTTTAATCAATATGGTTACTAGAAACTTAAATTCAATCCATTCCTCATCATCAGAATTTAATCCGATCAAACTATCGGTTTTCCAGTACCACTTACACCACTAATATTTTTATGGAGATATGAGAAGCATGTGAAAAGGATTAACGGGGTCTGACCAGCTACGGAATTCCAAAGGACATATTTTCAGATAATCCAACAATATAGAGTCCAGAAACAGAGAGAACATTGTGAATTGCATGACTTACTAGTTGAGAAGAAGTTACTCTGGCTTTGAAGTGCTTCAACTTGCTATCAACAAGTTTCAATATTGAAATCTTTATAAGCAGAGAGCAGATCTACCACCCAATTGCAAATCTGCCTCAAAGAAACTTTTACTACAAAACTATTCAAGAAAATGATACCAATAGATTTTATTATATTATTACTAGTAGCTTCCATCATAGTAACTTGATTAACCCAATGATCTGTCACCTAATAGTGCGAAAGTATTTGGAGGAAGGACTTAAGATACTACTCCTAATTAGGGGAAAGTGGAAAAGAAATTCCAAGACTATTAAATGCCTCCAGGCTCCAACAATAGTTAATTGAAACCAAACAGATGATACCGAGTAGGAAGAAAAGATGGATAAATATGTCCTTTAAACATGGGAAAACATAAGGAAGACAAAAGAAACTAAACAAAGATTAAAAGGTTTAAATCATGGTTGCTGGTTTGGATTCACTATCAGTCTCAAAGGTTTTAAGTTTCTACCAAAACCATAGGTTTCAACCAACACCCAAACTAAAGCCAGGGCACTAGTTTCAGCTTTCCATCCAGTTTTGGCAGTTTCAGTTAGTTTCAATCAAAACTGACCAATTTTGGTAAGAATCTACCAGTTCAACCTAGTTTCAGGGGTTTCAATCAGATTCAACTAAAACCAACCGAAACTAAGCATAGATATCTTTTAAAGCTTTGTTTTGATGTTCGCTATCACATTTTTGACATTTCTTTGTTTATTTAAGCACATCAGCTACATAGGTTTTCACCATTTCTTTATCATTTATTTTCTCTTGAGCTAAAAGAGGAACAAATAATAAAGATAATTCTTGATGGCTAGGCTTCTAATGGCCCTCATCATAGAATTTTATAAAGATATTTGTAAACAACTAAATACAATACATTGCGCAAAAATATATTTTACTAATGAAAAAAAAAACATTTCATAACTTCTTGGATTAGTGAAAAGCTATCTCATTATTCCTCATCTCTATTGGTACTTTCACCTAAATTGTGATGATGATAATTATGATGACCAGTATTACTGGCATGATTCACCTCGCAATAGTATGTGGTATCGAATAGGTAAAAAAAAGATCTATCATACCATCTCAAAATGGGGCATACCGGAGGTGGACCGGCATGATTTGACCCCTCAATTTGAGAAACCGGTGATGGAATGGGAGAAGGAAAAGGAAAGACAGGAAAAGAGGGAGGGAGGGAGGAAGAGAGTGAAAGGGGAGGGAGGGAGGAAGAGAGAAACTAGGATAGGGAGAGGGGGCTTGAAAGCTTTCCCCTCATCCTCCACTCATCCATAGGCCCCACTAGGTGGAGCCCCTCAGCCCTAAATCTTTTGCCATTCTTTAAGTGAAGTGCCCCTATTTCATTCAAAACGAGGCTCTACCCAGTTTGGCCTATGGACGAGAAGAGGAGAGCTTTCAAGCCCCCCCCCCCTCCCCCCCTTCTTTCAAGCCCCCCCCCCCCCCCCCCCCCCTTCTCTATCTATCTATCTATCTATCTCAGTTAAGCCCCTATTTCATTTGAAATAGAGGCTCTACCCAATGGGGCTTGTGAAGAAGCAGCGGAATTCCAAGCCCCTCCTCTCTCCCTCACATGGCATCTCTCTCTCCCTCCCTCCCTCTCTCTCCTTTCCTCTCTCTCTCATCCTCCCTCTCTAGTTTCCCTTGGTGGTACATACCAACACGACACAACACAGTACCATACCGTGCTACTGGTCCACGGGCATGGATGCCGGTTCCAATACTATGAACCTTGGCTAAAATTAATTTATTTTATACTATTGCATACTTGTTTTGTTAGTTTATGCTTGATTGATAAATATTCGGTGTTTTCTCAAGAGATTACTACATTAATATACTATATGCACTACATTAATATACAAATAGTTTAATTTCAGCTTGAAACTACCCAAATTATATAAATTATGATCTTAAATACCCTCAAACACAATTAAATAATGAAAAATGACTTGTCTAAACAACCCAAACTACATAAGTTATGAAATTGATAAATCAAAATCAAATAATGGAAAATTTATTGCCTTGATTTCTATTGATTTTACTAGTTTTTTAGATTTTTTCTAACCTTTGACCAAAATTACAATTCTAAAACTCTGTTTGAGTGATCGAAACCTAAATCAAAACCAAGTTCTAAATCCTTGTTAGAAAAGTGGAAGAATAACTCAAAAAATCATCAGAAGAAAGTATCAATAACATCATGCTTATTTAAGGAAAATCTTCTAAGTCTATAATGTAGGCCACATTTGTATTAGTGGTTTTAATATAAAAGATCTACTCTTTATATTCATGAAAAGTTCATTGATAATATCAATCAGCTAGTTGGCATCCCTCCCTGCTTAGGAGAAGTACAGGGTTCAAACCTTGCTGGTGTCATCCGTGTTGTATTTCTGAAAATAATTATTTGTTGTTAATGTACAATTATAGATCAAATACATAAGATGATTACAACATAATGTAACTATAATTACTGTTTAGAATTATCTTCATGTTTTTTAGCATAAGATGGGCATAGCACTCAGCAAAAGAATTGTACTCCTTAATAACACTTTCCATTAACAACACAACAAATCCCTTCATTGAATTTGCATGCATCTTGAAGTTCAATAGGAAGATTACATAAATCAGGAGAAAGCATGCACAGTCTCCCATAAGAGATGGAATATTCTTTGCGAGAAGACTTATTTCCTTGCTACCATATGTGGAACTTGAAGCCCATTCAAAGAAGATGCAGTATTCCAAAGGGTAGAAATATTACTAGCCCTAAAGAAGATCTTGCATTTGCACTTGAATTCAAGCTCCAATGCTTAATATCTTGTCGGTTGGAAAAATGCTTTCAAGTCTCATATCTTTATGCCATTATATATGACTAGGAGACTATTCAGGTTGCCAATAATCCAATAATCAATAAGCAACCAAGAATATCATGAATGAAAGCCACCATGTCCATCAGTAAATGGTCATCAATTATGTTTTTTTTCCCCCATTGTTCAGCTTGTTGACTTCATTGCAAAGTATGGCACCATATTAAGCATTCTCCTAAGACTGGATATATATTTTGCAAATGATCCAAAATGAGTTATGGTTTGCATGATTGCACAATTTATATATATTCATTCTGCACATTATGCCGGTGTGACATTTTGCATAGCAAATTGTTTATTTTTTTTCAAATACTGTTGGCAACAATTATGTTACACAAACTGCATTTTTCCCCTAAATGCTCTCACAGAGGCAAGCATAATCATGTAGCATTTTCTAAATTTCTTGCTTTTAATGTCAAATAGATATATATGTAGCTATGTGCACATATAAAAGAATTTTGGAATTGCTTTTGGTAATATAATAGTCATCACCTAATGTACTTTAATTAAATGCATTTTAGTGGTATAGGTACAGGATACATTCAATGAAGAGTACAAGCAACATAAAGAAAAAAACAAATTGCTTTGCCCTTTATCAAGTTATAAGGTAACTAAAGACATTGACCAGACATATTAAAAGTATTCCCCTTCAAATGTTATATGATAAACTGTTGTTTCTTTGACCATAGCCAAAACTCCAAAGGGCTCTCATACCTCATTAAAGATTCCTCGCAATTTATATTTCTGTTCTGTTAACTCTGAAACAGCTCAAATAACAACTCCCAATCAATCTCCTGTATTTCCTAACTCCTACCACTCCATCCATTCTATCCTTAGAATAATTAACATCATAGGACAAAAAACTTTCTCCTTGTCAAAAAGTCAAATCCATATGCAATGTCTTAAAATTCAGCTATTTCATATCCGAGGATAACTGAAAGGAATGTGTATATGTAAGTCACCTGAATTATAAAAAACAACATCAGAATATTCCATCACATCATCACTGCAATACAGCACAACTAAAAGTTTGCTAAAGTCCTAAGAGATAACAAACTTCAAATGCCAGTGTTACATAGTTAACACTCACCCCAACTGATATATTAAACTCTTCCCCTACAAAAAAAAAAAAAAAGATCAAAGCCAACGATAAATTATCGAAGTTAACAGTGGTAAACTATATGCTTATTTCATGCAAACTGCTAACCAACAACCTGTGCTTCTCACTATTTAAACTCTCTCCAAAGATCAATCTTCTGATTTTGATTTGTTTATGTATGAACCATATTCAGCTTTAGTTCATCTAGGTTCTTTCCCTACATCTCTCCTTGTACCTTATCAGTTCCCCCTCCCTACAACAGAAAAGCAACTTCACTTTTCTGTTGCAACATTTGGTTAAAGATTGATAACCTTTTAATCTTCTGACCTAAATTTGTTTTTCTATAGATTAGTCCCCAGTTAACTCGGTAATATCCTGTTAATTAACGACCCATGACATCCGAAACATTAGAAGAATTCGAATAAATAAACAACAAAGCAATCAAATTTTAGAACAGTAACTTAAACAGAAAAACAACCATCTGCTGCAAAACAGATTGGAAAGAACGGGGCAAAAAAGAAAAAACATTCACCGACCTCAAACCTTATGTTCTTGTAAACAACCTCCTCGACATTGCTCCCAATGGTAGGACTCGTGTTGACGACATCTCCAAGATGCAATTTGTAAAGAGTGGTCGTCTTCCCGGCGTTGTCCAACCCAACCACCACAATCTTGTACTCCTTCGCGGGGAACAACATGAACCAAAACCTCGACACCAGCGCCCCCATCTTACGCCTCAAGATCCAATACTTTCACCCTCAAATCTAAAACCAGAAGAGAAATCCACGCTCTATTACCACTACTTACAAAAAAAAAAATTCAAAGAAAACATCTTGGGGGCAACCCTAACATCCGCCAATGATCTAGGGCTACAAGAACTAGAAAAGAAGAAGAAATTGGAATGGTGAGCCGATCCAAGATAAGTAGCGAAGAGCTTGAAATTGACGCAGGGGGAGAGGGAGGGGTGAAAGGGATCTCACCTGGTGATGGAGAAGGGAAGTAAGTTGAACACTGAGAGCTCGAAAGGTGATTTAATGGCGGAGATGGGAGGTTTTTCCCTGGTCTTTTCTCGGGAAGATACCGAGGAGGGGAAGAAAACCAGAGAAAAACCCTAATTCGGAGGACGGGGAGGAAGCGAGGAAGGACAGTCCGAATATATTTATAGAGAGACGGGGATGATTGCCAACGGAAATGGATGGCGGTCGGAGCCAGCGTGGAACGGTGAGTTGGAACTCACAGAACCTTGAATGGCGCATCATAATCACAAAAATCCTTTGGAGCGCGCACCACAGCATATCACTACGATGGTTTCTATGACACGTTATCTAATATTTAATATATATATATATATATATATATATATATATATATATATATAATTAGACTCCAATCTATATTCAGCCAAGTTTTGACCATTCAATCAATACATATTTTTGAACGCACACCTAAAAAAAGTACATCAAATGAAAAAAATGTAGATACGTGCCTAAAAAAAATAGATAAAAAAAAATTCATAAAAATCAAAATTTAAAAAAACTAGAAAAAAATCTGAACTTGAAAAAATAAAAAAATCTAAAAAAATTCAGAAAAAAATCTAAAAAGGTGTGAAGGCATTTTTAATTAATTAAAAAAATAAAAAAAATGCTTGCCTTCCTTTTTTTTAAGGTTTTTTTCTAATTTTTTTTATTTTTAAGCCTACTTGAAAAAATTAAAAAAAAATTTCAATCCTTCAATTTTTTTTCTAGCATGGAAGGCCTTCATGCGCCCTGAAAGCGCCTTCTGGGCTAAAAAATAAAAAAAAATACTAAAAATATTACTAATAAAATAAAAAAATAATAATAATATAATTTTTTTAGATTTTTTTTTGAAGTTCTTTTCAAACTTTTTTCTAAATTTTTTTTATTTTTTTCAGGTTCATTTTTTTTGAATATTTTTGAATTTTTTTTGTTTTAGATTTTTTTCTAAATTTTTTTTTCACTATTTTTTCAAGCATGCATGCATAATTTTTTTCAGCCGGCGTATCTTTTTAGACACATGCTTTGAGATGTACGTTGATCGAACAATCGAAGATCCAATCGAATATAGACTGGGCTCCAGTCGATCGGAGTCCAGTCTATCTATATATAAAGAGAGATAGATTGAGCTCCGATCGACCGAAGTCCAGCTTATATTCGGTCAGATCTCCAATCATTCGATCAGCGTGTATTTTCGAATATGTGCTTAAAAAGACGTGCCAATTGAAAAAAAGATTTGGGTGCGTGCTTGAAAAAATTAGATGGAAAAAAATTTAGAAAAAAATTTGAATATGAAAAAATAGAAAAAAATTAGAAAAAATATTTGAACCTGAAAAAAGCTAAAAAAATTCTTAAAAAGTTTGAAAAAATTCAAAAAAAAAATCTAAAAAAAAGGAAAGAAGGCATGTTTTTTAAATTAATTAAAAATAAAAAAAGAAGGTGCCTTCTTTCTTTTTTTTAAGATTTTTTTAATTTTTTTTAATTTTTGGGCTTGCTTGAAAAAATTTTTAAAAAAATTTCAGCCCCTTAATTTTTTTTTAGCATGGAAGGCGCCTTCAGGCACTTTGAAGGCGCCTTCTAGGCTAAAAAATAAAAAAATACTAAAAAAATAAATAATAAAATAAATAATAATAATATAAAAAAATTTTGATTTTTTTTTATTTTTTTAGACTTTTTTTGAATTTTTTTTAGTTTTTTTTAGGTTCAGGTTTTTTTCTAAATTTTTCTTCAATTTTTCAGATTCAGATTTTTTTCTAAATTTTTTCCACTATTTTTTTAGGTATGTGCTCGCATTTTTTCAATCAATGCATCTTTTTAAGCATGCGCTCGAAGATACACGTCGATCAAATAATTAGAGATCTGATCGAATTTAGACTGGGTTCTGATCGATCGGAGCCCAGTCTACCTCTCTATATATATATAATGAGATAGATTGGATTTCGATCGATTAGATCTCAATCTATATCCAGTCAGATCTTCGACTATTGAAGATCTCAATATATATATTATTATTAAAAAATAATAATATATATATATATATTATTATTTTTTAAAAAAATATTAATTTATTATTATTTTAAAAAAAATAATATATTATTTTTAAAATTTTAAAAATAATAATATATTAATTTATTTTTTAAAAAATAATATTTTTATTTTTAAAAAAATAATATATTTTGAGATCTAAATCGATCCATCGGATCAGATCAGATCAAACCTAATAAATATCCATAAATAGAGCATGGTACTCCATCGATTTGAAAGCTAAATCTTTATATTTAATAACCTTCAAAAGTTTACAGGATACTAATGATGAAGTATGTCGCATTCTATTCCTCCTATTCTTTCCTTCGAATGTCTATCTTCCTCGACTAGAGCATGGTGTTGGGGGCATCATGGGTGAGCAAGAAAGTGGACGGTGGAATCAAGCCCTTCCATCCTCCGAAAGAAAAGTGAGTATGATAGTATTTTTTTTAATAATTTTTTAATTTTTTTAATTATTATTTTTTGATATTTAGTTAGTTTTTTTGATAATACAAAGAATTAAGAATGGTAGTATTTTGAATATTCAGCAGGCAAGGAATCGAGAAAAGGTAAGCACTGACCAAAAATTGAGGAAGAAAAAAATAATTATAGAAAGAAAAAAGAAATTAAAAAAAAAAAGAAAAAGAAAAGAGAGTTTCTCTCTCTTCCTTCAGTGGTGGCATCGAGGGCAGCGGTACCGATAGGAGCATCAGGGGGTGCGATCGAAATTAACATTTATCGAGAGAAAAGAAGAATGGTGATGGAGAGCACCAGCAAGCATGAAGAAGATATGAGAAGAAGTGAGTGGGCGAGATTGCGATCGGGATCGATGTTTGTCGAAATAGAAAGAAAGTAGTGGTGGAGAGGCAGGGGGTTGGGGCAACACCGGTAAGGATGGAGAAGGTATAAGAATAAAAAAAAGAAGAAAAATAATAATAATAATAATATATTATTTTATTAAAAAAAAGAAGAGAAAAAAAAGAAAGAGAAGAGAAGAAAAGAAAAGAAAAAAAGAGAAAAGAGTTTCTCTCTCTTTCTTTAATAGTGGCATCAAGAGTGGTGATATTGATAGAGGTGCCAGAAGGTACGATTGAGATCAGTATTTGCCGAGAGAGAATGGAAGCAGTGGTGGTGCGGCACTGGTGAATGCAGAGAAGATATGAGAAGACGAGAGGAGGCGGGAATGTGATCGAGATCAGCATTTGCCAAGAAAGAAGTGGAGCCTATGGTAGGGCAATAGGGGGTGCAGCAACACCAGCTGGCATGTAGAAGATATGAAAATAGGAACGAAGAAGAAAAAGAAAAAATAATAAATCAATAAAAGTTGATGGACTTCGTTACTAAAAAGAAAAAATAAAATATCATTGGAATATTAAGCTCGTTATGCATTGCCTAATATCTTAGGACAAAGGAGTCCTAGAGCTTTAATCATAAATCGACATATCTTAGTTTTAAAAAAAAAGTTGATCAAATTTTCTATTCAATGATAAACTACAGAGCCTCAAAAGAGGAAAACCATAGAACATAGGCTCAACCAAAGGTTAAGAAGTCACTGTGGGTGGTTAAAAGGATAATTATAAAGGATAGCAACAAAGAGCCAATAATGACTACATTAATACCCCTGACATCCAAACTCACAAGCTATAAAGGATAAAACACAACAGACATTATGAGCATCTATAACACAATCTACTCAAAATGCACTACCACAAAATATAAAATGGGTAACAACATAGATGTTGAGAATGTCTTGAGTTTTCAAGCTCCATAAAGGCAAAAAAGGATAATTTTCCTAAAGTGGAGCTAGTGAAACAAATAAAGGATAGTGGAATAAGTGAAGTGAAGAGGAGGAAAAATGATCACCCACATGTTTATTTTGTTTGAACCACACAATTAGTTAGCCAAGGGTGTGAGGGTGTGGGGTGCAAGGTAGAGCCCCCACATGCTAGACTAACTTAATTATTGGAGAATTCTAGTTTGTGTCCAAATCGACTTACTCAGTTATATATATATATATATATAACTAAAAAAAGAGATATATTGAGAGCTAGGGTTTGTGAGAAAGCCTTGCCTTCTAAAATCTTCAATTTTTAATAGTATAAATGTTGTGTTGTCTCTACATGAATGTAAGTCAATAGACTAAACTATATAAATATCGTGTACTCTTAGTCTTTATTTTTTTTCCTCTTATTTTATTATTCTCTCGAAGTGTTGCAGCAATGGATGATTGTTCACTAGCAAAACCACCATCTATTAAGAAATTTTAGAAGTATGCTACTTCTCCCTTGCTTTTACTATCAAGCTTAGTGAAGCACAAGCCACCCCCTATTACTTCTACTTTAGATAACTTTCAATTATTGAATTTATAGCTGTTGGAGCAAGTGAAGTGCCAATAGTAGCAAAACTTTAAGCATCTTATATAGGGTACTTCACAATCAGTGTGCTTGTTGACTAACCACCACACCTACTAGAGAAATGCCATCACTAGTAGCAACATGTCCAAAACATCAGCATTATCTTTCAATATACTTGGCCAAAGAGCTAAATGTAAAGATTAAATCTAGTGACCAAAGGAGTGATGAAAGGAAAAGGACATAGGCTAATCTGATATCCAACCAAATCTATATTTTATGATTAGATCTAGTCTCTCCAACCTACTTCCAACTACTTGCAGTCACTTCCTTCATAGCTATTTAAAATAATAAAAATCACCAAAAAAGTGGGTGAAGAAGCTGGGGGAGAAAGCAAAGAGAAATAGAAAGAAAAGAGAGAAGAAAAAATAAAGAAAAAGAAGAGAAACATAAAAGAAAAAAGTGAAGATCTAGTCACTGGCCAGCCAATAAAAACATATAATCAAGTACCAAGAGAGAGAAGAGAATATTATAATGGGACAAAAATACACAAGAGAAAAAATAAAAAGGACAGAAAGAAAAAGAAAAGAAGAGAAAACAAAGGAACAAAAGGGAAGGCAAAGGGAAGGCTGGTGGCTAGCTACTAGCCATGTCTTGCTAAAAGGAAAAAGCTAAGACTTTTGAGGGGCCATAGGTTCTAGTTTCTTTCACTAGAAACTATCAATTTTGCTGAATATCCTTCAAAATTATGAGTTCTTTCATTAAATAGAAATTATTCCTAAAAATCAGCTATTCCTAGCTATAATACCGGTCTAATTATAGAAAGCTATTTATACCATAATTACACAGATATGTACAACAGCTATTTCTAGCTATAAATCAGCCTATGAAAAGCTATTTACACCATAATTACACAGATATGTACAACTATTACTTTACAAAATTTATAAAATTTATATAAAAACTATTAATTCTAATGAGTTGGTCCACCATACTAACATCCCCCATCAAATTGATGCTAGTTGGTCAAGAAGCATCAATTTGCCAACTAAAAATTGATGGCATTATCGAGGCATTGATTTCATAAAAACATCAGCTATTTGAAGGTCAGTGAAAATATATGGAAGAGAAATGACTCCTATATCCAAGGCTTCCTATATAGAATGATAATCCATCTCGATATATTTGGTACGCTCATAAAAAACTGGATGGGTAGCAATCTAAATGGCACTCGTGTTGTCAGCATGGAGAGGAGTAGGATTAGATTGGGAAAATCCAATCTCTGCGAGTAGAGCCCATGAAGCCAAACAATCTCTGAGCAAGCAGCAGACATGGCTAGATATTCAAACTTAGTTGAAGATTTGGAAATGCGGTCCTATTTCTTATTTTTCTAAGATATCTAGGAATCTTCAAGAAACATACACTAGTTTGTGATAGAGCAAGGAGTATCAGGACATCCTGCCTAATCAACATCACTAAAAGCAATAAGACAAATAGGAGAACCCATAGGAAAAAAAATCCATGGCTAGAAGAGCCTAGGAGATATTGAATAATGCAACAATAACAAACAAATGGAGATGATGTGGAGCTTGCATAAATTGACTGACTTATTGAATGGCAAAAGAGATATCAGGCCATGTAATCGTAAGATAATTTAGGCTGCCAACTAATTACCAAAATAGAGTTGGATCAGAAAGAAGATCTCCCTCCTCATGACGATACTTAACATTAAATTCTAGTGGAATATCTACTGAGGAAGAATCTTAAAGACCGGCCAAAGTAATCAAATCCTGAGTATATTTGTACTGATGTAAGAACACACCAGAAGAATTAGAATGAAGCTTAAATCTTAAGAAGTACATAAAGAGAATTGAGATCCTTCATATGGAAAGAATTCTGAAGATGTTGCTGAAGGCTGTTGATCAATAAAGAATCGATTCCCATGATAACAATGTCATCTACATAGATAAGGAGGAGAACAAAACTAATAAATGTCTTGCGAAGAAACAAAGAAGAGTCATATTTGCTTTGCACAAAAGAGAAATGAAGCAAGGTAGACATAAACTTTTCAAACTATGCTCGGAGAGCTTGTTTCAAGCCATACAAGGACCTTTTCAACTTACACACATCTGATGTAGATGAAAAGAACAAACCAGGTGGAGGTGCTATATAGATATCCTATTTGAGATCACCATGGAGAAAAGTATTTTTTACGTTAATTTGGTGAAGTGGCCCTGGGAAGCAACAATGGCAATAATGGTATGCACTATAGTCATTTTTGCTGTGGAAGTAAAAGTCTCCTCATAATCCATCCTAATGTGGGACAAGGTGGCGGAAAGGATCATGAGTGAGCTAAGAAGTCACTTTGAATTAGGATAAAAAAAAAAGATAACTATAAAATTTTTCCCATAAAATAGACAAGGATTGGGATAAAGAGGAAAGAGGAAGAAGTTGAAAAAGTTCATTCCGAAGGAGATGAGGAAAAATAAGTTAGAAAAATCCATCCTAGAGGTGAACAGCACAGGACTTGTTGGGGTTAAGAAGAATGGCACAGGACTTACCGAGATGGAAGAAAGAGAAACCCAAGAAAGAATAGAAAAGAACCTAAGTTCTTTACTAAAAACATTTAACTCTTCTTTTTTTTCATTTAGGTTTATGGCTTTATTTATAGGCCTCTAACAACCCTCTAACCTCCTAACAAACTCTCAATCTACTAATAAATTTCTAATAAACTTCAACTCCCTAACTAATTCCTAACAAATTAACAGATTCCAACCTCCTAACAAATTTTTAATAAAATAATAAATAAAATCCTAACAAATTAATCATCTAACAAACTGATCTACCTCATGCTTTAAGATATGTGCATAAGCTGAAAATAAGAAGATATACCCATTTTCTATATATCCATACATACATCCAGATAAAATATAAAAATAAAATACATGTAGATCTATATCTATAATAGTACTGGGTGATGTCCTAATCAATTTTTCTCGGGATGGAAAAAATTTGACTCCATCGAGTCTGGATTGATTCCAAAATTGATGCAGCTCGAACTGAAAGTTAGCAGGAGGATGGAAATCTACTTTGAGGAGCATGCAAAATTCTCCAGGGATGAGACGATGGAGGATGTGATGGAGGCAGGAAAGATCGTCGAGGGTGTCATTGAAAGTGGACCATCGAAGTCATCGTAGGATAAGTTATGATAGACGAAATGCTGGAAAAGATAGCTCGGAGTAGTGGTGAACGATGCAGGGTGGCATGGCAGTGGAGATGGATAGGTGCGAAGGCAAGCAAGTGCAGAGAAAGTCAAAGCAACAGATGGAAAGCTTATGGAGGTTAGCGGTGGAGGTGGAAAGGAAAGTTTGAAGTAGGAAAAGGATTTAAGGATTAGGGCCTTAGGAGCTTAGAATCCTAGTCCACCTATGCTTTGATACCAAAAATTGATGCAGGATAAGATGGCGAGAAGGATCGTGAGCGAGCTAAGAAGTCACTCCGCATTAGGATAAAAAAAGAATAACTATAAAATTTCTCCCATAAAATAAATGAAGGTTGGGGTAAAGAGGGAAGAGAGAGAAGTTGGAAAAGTCCATTTCAAAGGAGACGAGGGGAAAGAAGTTGGAAAAATTTATCCTAGAGGTGAACAGCACATGACTTGCTGGGATTGAGAAGAATGATGCAGGACTTGCCGAGGTGGAAGAAAGAGA
The DNA here is from genome assembly GCA_006176705.1 of Cocos nucifera. Classification (NCBI taxonomy): domain Eukaryota; kingdom Viridiplantae; phylum Streptophyta; class Magnoliopsida; order Arecales; family Arecaceae; genus Cocos; species Cocos nucifera. The sequence continues at coordinate 66,042 of QRFJ01007413.1, read as the reverse complement.
GAAATCTAAGAAATGATAGAAGAGAATCTAAGTTCTTTACTCTAAAAACTTAACTCTTCTTTTTTTTTCATTAAGATTTATGTCCTTATTTATAGATCTCTAACAATCCTCTAACCTCTTAACAAACTCTCAATCTGCTAATAAATTCCTAACAAACTTCAACTCTCTAACTATTCCTAATAAATTAACAGATTCCAACCTTCTAACAAATTTTCATCAAAATAACAAACAAAATCCTAACAAACTAATCATCTAACAAACTGATCCACCTCATTCTTTAAGAATGTGCATGAGCAGAAAATAAGAAGATACATCCATTCTCTATATACCCATACATACACTCAGGTAAAATATAAAAATAAAATACATGTAGATCTGCATTAGTTATAGTACTGGGTGATGTCTTCATCACACCCTATACTCCTACCTATTACCAAGAGCAACCAATCATGCTTTACATCGATCTAAAGTTCCATCAGGATGAAGTTTAACTGAGTAAACCCATTTACATCTAATGGATGTAATAATTGGAGGACAAGAAATAATTTTCCATGTGTGATTCTCCTGAAGAGCCTAAAGTTCCTTTTGCATTACTTTCTGCCAACACTCATGCTTGGAAGCTTGTGAGTAACATGATGGAACAGGAATAGTACACAAAGTAGTAGAAAAACCATACCAGTTAGAAGGACGAGATACTTTGGTAGATTGTCGAGGAATAGGCTCAATAGGAGCAAGCTCAGAAGGAATCTTAGGGGCAAGCTCAGGAGCAGTCTTAGATGGCGGATCAATCTCAGGAAGGAGCAAAGTTGGTCAACATCTTTCATACACAAATCTAGGTTTGAACCACTCAAGAGAGATGGCAAATCCTCAAAATGAGGAAGAATAGTAACAATAGGAGAGGACTCAACATGAGTAGGAAGGAAATAATGATTCTCAAAGAAAACAATATTTCTAGAAATACGAAATTTGTTAGAACTTGGATCATAGCAAATAATTTTTTTTTGAGAAATACTATAACCCATAAAGGCATATTTAGCAAACTGAGCAGAAAGTTTGTGATGTTCATGGAAAAGTAGATGTACAAAATAAACACAATCAAAAGTATGCAAATTATGATAGCTAGGATATTGATGATAAAGATGATAATACGGAGAGTCAAAATTTAACACCTGAGATGGCAGTCTATTAATTAAATAAACTACAGTAGATAAAGCTTCAACCTAAAATTTAGATAGGATAGAGAACTCGATCAATAAAGTTCGAGTGACATCCAAAAGATGATGGTCTTTACGCTTAGCAACACCATTTTGCTATGGCGTATATGAGCATGAGTGTTGTGAGACAACGCTTATGCAGAAAATCTTGAAATTTATGAGACATATATTCTCCACTAGAATCATATCTCCATACTTTAATACAAGTAGAAAATTGAGTCTCAATATAAGCCAAAAAGGTCTTGAAAACAGAAAATACCTTAGATTTTAAATGAAGAAAATACACATAACCAACTATAATCATCAATGAACATCACAAAGTACTTATAGTGAGCATGCAAAATAATTGGGGTGATGCCCCAAATATCACTATGAATAATATCAAAGCACTTTGTAGCACGACTACCAATAAAAAAAAAAGAAAGAGTTTTACTCTTGCCTAATTTACATGTAGAACAATCAATAGAAATGCTAGAAAATTGATCTTTATTTCTCAACAAACTAGAGTTCAGCAAATGAGATAAAATAATAGAATTTGAATGGCCTAAATATTTATGCCATACTTCACTCTTATTATCAATAGTGGTACAAGCAAAAGAAAAGACATGAGGAATGGAAAAATACAGTGGAAAGAATCTTCCAACTTTAGGCCCCTTTGTGATTATTATCCTTGACACTTGATCCTACATGAGACAATCATTACAAGAAAAATACACATCATAGTTGTTATCTAGCAATTGACCAATCGAAATAAGTCTAGTAGAGAGTTTTGGTGATACAAAAACATTCTTGAAAAATAGAGTAATATTCCCAAACCTTAGTGATAGGTATATTACTTCCATTAGTGGTCTAAATTTTTGATGAACCATGATACTTATGAATATTTTTAAGCATACTAGTTGAGTTGGTCATATTATTTGAAGCAGCAGAATCAACCAGCCAAATTTGAGATGATGTAGTATTATTACCTTGTAGCCCTAAGATTGAAAAAGCTGAAACAATCATTTGCTGTATCATTTCAGGAGTAAGAATAATTGATCTAGTTGCTATAGAAGGACTTGTAGACACTGCTGGAGCAGCAAATTGATTATTAGTTCTTATTGAAGATGAGTCAGCAGAAATTGAACTATTTATTGTAGCTTGAAAAGCATTGACTATGTGATTTTGAGGACATATCAGACACTCCTTGATGATGTGCCATTGCTATTTACAATAGAACTTCTTTCCATAATTAGCAACAATGTATCTAAATTCTTTGCAGCTGTAGCACTGTATTTTGCCCATATCCCTATCATTTCCTTTTTCTTAAGCTGCGAATGCAATGGTGATAGTATTCTCTTGCTTGAAAGTGTTTTGTGTGAGAAGATGCCACTCTTCACAAAGTAATTCTCCAAAACAAACATCCAAGGAGGGTGAAGGGTCACGGTTCATCAAATTTAAGTAAATACTCTCAAAATATATCATATCATAATTTCATCAAAAATTGATCTCGCTTGCTTTGCTCATGAACTTCCTGAATAACATAGAGAGATTCGGCAGGTATCTTAGCATAAACAATGTTAGTAAATTCTGTCCATAAGTTCTGAAAATCAAAAAAATAATCCTGGATGGAAAGACTTTCCTGAGAGTAATTAGCAATGTCATAGTCCAAGTGAAAATATCTTGCACTATTGTCTTGATTGTAAACCTTTTTTAAATAATCCCATATAGCCTTTGCAGTCTTATATGACCTTAGATTAAGAACAATAAGAGGGTCAATAGACCCTCAAATCTAGGTCATCACCTGAGCATTTTTGACCTTCCATTGAAGCAACTTTGTAGGATTTGTAAAAGTTGGATTACTTCCATCTACATGACCCCATAATTCTTTCCCTATGATAAATAATTGAAACTAAAATTTTGAGGTAGAATATTTTTTTTCTAATGAATCAAATATTGAAAGACTCAAAATGGTTCGAAGTCATCTTCTTGAACAACAAAAGAAAATAAAAAAATTCTGAGACCAAGAGTACGAAGATAACCAGAATATCCAAAACCCAAGAGCCCTAGATATTTAAGACAAATCACCAAAGAAAGTCAAAAAAAAAAAGAAGAAAGAAAGAACTCAAAGAAGACAAAGAAAACAAAGATTTATAGATGTAGCTCTGATACCATGTCAATTTTATTAAATATCCCTCAAAATTGAGAGTTCTTTCATTAAATAAAAAGCATTCCTGAAAATCAACTATTCCTATCTATAATATAAGCCTAATTATGGAAAGCTATTTATACCATAATTATATAGATATGTACAGCAGCTATTCCTAACTATAATATCGACCTAAGTATGGAAAGCTATTTATACCATAATTACATAGATATGTATAGCTATTATTTTATAAAATTTCTAAAATTTACATGAAAACTATTAATTCTAATGAGCTGGTCCACCATACTAACAGAAACAACCTAAAGATAGAAGCAATATGACTATATTTTCTAATTGGTTTCCATTGGTGGGGATTGACATGTATTAGTTGGGAAGATTTTTGTCTAAAGAGCTTAAGAAAAAATAAGAATGAGATGTGAGTTCTTATCATTAGATAAAAATTTTAGATATAAATACATATCATATTAAAAAATATTTTGAATCTGTAGAATATTTTCTTTTGATTTTGTAAATAATTTTTACTAACAATATCCTTTCATTACTCCTGAAGTATATAACCAATTCTTAGATAAATAATCCCCATTGTTTATTAAAAAAATAAAATTCTAGATTTGAAAAGGAAAGAGAAATAACCGAATGCTATCCCCATTTTAAGGAGGCAAATTTCTGGCATCCTTTCTTTGGCTTTGATCAAAACCTAAAAAAAAATCTAATCCTTTTTTAGGAGTAAAGACACAAGAAATGTATATAAAATTGATCCTTCTATTATTTTTATAGTTTAATTTAATATTTAATATTTATATTATTTTAGACATGCATTACATGTGTCGGATTGCTGGTAAGATTAAAAGAGAGGAACATAGGTTATTAGGAAGATTGAGTTAGTGGGATAATAGCAAAAATAATCATGAAGAAAGCTAGAGAGATTGGAAAGAATCATTGAAAATCAGAAGAAAAGAAATAATTATGGGCTGTTTATGGCATGGATAGGCATAATTTGTTTTTCAAAAGAAAGATAGGGAGATCCACATGCACCTACATTATAATTTCTTAGATCTCGATACTTAAGGATATATTGCTCTAAATTTTCAATCCAAAACCAGGGGTCTGACTAATAGGGCAAGCCTAGTTCACATGTTCAATATTCATAATTGCGAGAAATAGTTGAATATTTTGAAAATAAAAGTTAACAAATGAAATATTCCTTGAATATTGCAGAAACTTTGAAAGTTCTTTTTAACCTTTTCTTTTGTTTTTGCTATAGTATAAATAAGAGAGATGGTGTCAGGAACCATATTCCACCAAAAGAAAAGTGCAACAAGATTGATCTTTTAATCCAACTATGGCAATTGTAATGATTCCATAAACCACAATCAAATAATCAAAAAGAAGACAACATGGGTTTACAGAAACTGGAATTTGTGGAGAGATAAAACCTGGAGAGAGATTAAGCTTCCCATCAGCTCAAGTGTACCACCAAAAGGGAAGAGGAAAAAGCAACAAAAAATATAATACATGCCATAGCCACCTTAGCTGATTTCTGAGTGAAGGAAAAACTGCTTTTTCCTACCACAGGATCGGTTTGATCTGACTAGATCTATAGATAATATTTCAAAATTTTTTCTACAGAATCTAATTAGATCAGAAAGTTCTCTGATCTAATATTAAAAATTAAAATTAAAATTAAAATAGTAAATCTGATGTTACCTTTAGGATAAATTGCTTTTATCCTATCGATGATCTACGGAAGCTTTAAGTTTGGGATCAAGCCACACACGTGTTTGACCTCTACTGGATTCCACTTAGGTTGGATCTAGAAGTGCTCTCCTTCTGAATCTAATCACCAAAAATCAGATCTAAGTCTAGTTTTGTATAGCCTTCGAATCAACTGATGAAGGCAACGTGCTCGTCTCACGAACGTCGTCTCTTTCCTTGAAACCTTCGCACCAATTTCTATGGACTTTCTCTTGGAACCTTGGCCCAACCTTTGGGCATGGAGAACAAGAAGAGGAGGGGCGTGGAGAAAGAGGGGACGACAACAAGAGGGGCTTTGGGGCATGGAGCAATGACCATATGAAACCCTAGGGCGCAGGGTCTCTTAAATAGAGCCCTGCACCACCTCAATGTTCTAATCAATCAAGTGACCAATTACTTGATTTGTTTCTAATTTCATGACAAATTTTCATGCCAACTCACATCAAAATTGCTGTCCCAAATATTCCATATAATGCCATACAAAATAGGTAAGGAGAAGGAAAGAAAGTTTGGTGCAAAATAGATTCTTCCTTCTCTTTTAGAGTTTGATTTCTATCAAAACTTTTTGATCGGTCAAATCTAAAATTTGATCAAATTAAAACCCATCCACTTTGGGCACACACCTAGGAGGACATGCGTCCTCTCCATGCCATACCAAAAAGTAGGGCTATGCATCCCTAGAAAATCTCTAGGGGGCATGCACCCCTGATCCCTTCTTTCTTACAATAGGGTCAACCTTTGACCTTGGTGTGTGACAAAAAAGGCAGATAACCAAAAATGACAAGTGTTGTCCTAAAATCATCTGATGAATTTAGACAATCCTATTCTGATCTGGATAAGTTTTAGTCAAGATTTTGATTGAAACAAACTAGAAAGACTACAAAAAGAGAATGTTAGGTTCAATCATGGGCTAGCATGATTTTTTTGAACCTAATCGGATCTAATCCAAATTACTTAAACTGATTCAGTCCAATTGATCACAACCAAACTTAAACTCTTATATGTATGACTCAGTTAGGTTTAATTCTATATGGTAATGAGATATGTCATGATCTCTATCATTGACATCATCGAAACACCTTTCGATGGATCAGAATTTTTTTGATTCATACAATTAGAATGATTGATCATCAGGATCATTCTAATTGCTCCCAAAATCCACCAGTGACATCCAGTAGCATATGATGATAATCCATTAGAATTGAAAGCAAACCTCTTAGTGCAGCTATCTGTGTGCATCGATTCTACTACCATGAGTCTCGATAGGATTAGGGTTTAAGGTAAACTTGTCAAAACCTAACATCCATCATATGAATAAATCATTCGATTTGAGTCCAATGTAAAACCGTAATAGAAAACTCTTTTCTATTATATCATGCTATCATGGCCATGGGCTTAAGGACTCGATCTCATGATCATCATAAAATTATTCCTCCACTACCGAGGTTGACAGATTCCATCTTGGTACAATTCAGTTCCTACAATGAACATGCTATAGCCAACATACACCTCAAAATTTTGAATGACTAGGAGATCGAGTTATGGTGCAGTTAAACTATAACACACTCAAGGTGAACTGCAGATGCACCTCAGATCAAAGAACCTGACACACAACTACAACATCGAGCCAATCATCGACGAGAAGGTAGACTTCCTTATAACTGCTCATCGAGCCAATCATCGACGAGAAGGTAGACTTCCTTATAACTGCTCGATTTGGTCATGCTCAGTACCCTCATTCTCTAATGAGTATCTATACTCTCGCTCCAGTGTCTCCACACCATAGACTCAAGACTCATCTATCCTAAGAAAGCAATCGTACACCAACCTTTCGAATCAATCACCATTCTCATGACGATTCTATGGTTGGGAGCAGTTTATCAGTTAATTATGAAAATTTATGTCTTAAATTTTCAACTCTTGAAAATATGAATTGTCATTACCATTAACTCAAAGAATGTATCACAAATACTTTTAAATATACACTATGATAGAAAATAATTTTTTTATTAATTTATAGTAAAAATTATAAAATTATTCTTAGAAGTGTATTATAAGTTGTTGCCCAGATAGACAACCCAAGAGGGGGGTGAATTGAATTTTCAAAAATTAAAATAGATATGTGTAGTGCTAAATGATTAAAACCTAAGTGAATTAAATGTAAGAGCAAACAGAAGACACAATTAAGAGCACACACACAAACAAAATAATTTTATAGTAATTAGATGCTCTTCTAGCACCTACGTCCACTTTTCAAGCACACTTTTAAAAATTTTACTATAACCCCGCAAGATTACAGTCAGATAGTTTTTTCAGACTCACTATCCAAAAATTTAGTTAGTTTTTCTCCAAGTTCACCAACCACAATCCTTACAAGAATCAGACGAATCAATCTAAATAAACAGAGGAAAGAAAAAGCCCTAAAATCCAAATTTCAGCCCCTACTGAAACCAAGTACACGAAAAGAGAAAAAAAATTTTATAACTCGAAATACCTCTTTGAATGAGCAGAAAAGTTATCCTTGCAATTTGTTGAAAGTCTCTTTGAATGTGTGGAGTTAATGCACTTGAGGATTCTTCAAAGCTTGAGAGAACAGATTGATTTGAGATTGGGTATTCGTTCAAGAATAGAATGTGCTTTTCTTTCTCTTGTTTTTCTCTTCTTTGAAAAAATAATCCTTCTTCTTTTTATATCTCCAGCATTTTCTTTTTTTTGGTGATGATTGAAGTTCAGAAAAAGCAAAATCTAACCATTGGAGAGCAGTAACTAGCCATTGAAACGAAAAAAATCTGACCTAGAATGCTCCGTCAAAAAGCTGTCACCGTATCTCGAGACCTCTCGATTTGTCTCGAGATGTCTCACCAAGTTACGAGACCTCTCGGGTTGATCAAGAGAGCTCTCATTTTCAGTCGTATGAAAAATCATTTTTCTAAAAAAAATGGCTCGTCTGAGACCAAGACGTCTTGGTTCTGAATGAGATGTTTTACTGAAATCGCAAGACCTCTCAAAAATCCTACAAGACCTCTCGCTCTTAGAGCATAGAAATTGAGTTTTTGTTGTCTAAGATCGAGACATCTCGAGATTCACTCGAGACTTCTCAAAATCGAGCCAAAAGTGCGTTTGCTGCATGCCAATCCACTCAAGATTCTCAGAAAAAATCCGAGATGTTTCGAAGACTACTCCAAGGCAATTTTAGGAGATTTGAATTTCATTTGATTTCTACTTTATATCTTCCTTATTTTGGTCAAAGAGCTCTTTTTCTTCTTATATTGGAACACTTAAAATAAAATATATTAGTAATCACTTGCTTTAATATTTGGTCATCATCAAAATCACTTAGGAGATTAACAATCTCTCCCTTTTTGATGATGACAAAACATTAAGCAAGCCATAAAAGAAATGTAAGCAATATATATCAAGAACTAATGAATGCAAAATTTTTGTGCTAAAGCTCTCCCTTAGTGTATGCTCTCGTGAAATGAATAGGATTTGAATAACATTCTTTCAATTTTGTATTTATTCATTTCAATCATTTCATTTTCTAAAAGTTTCTTTTTGTGAATTTGTATTTTTGATTTGAATGATTATACATTTGTATTTTGTATGTTAGATTTAATTATGCATTTGCATATTTCTCCTTAATATTTCTCCCCTTTTTCGTCAGCATCAAAATCACAACAATGAGAGAATTATAAAAAGGCAAGAGCAAGAAAAGATTGAATTAGGAGTGTTTAGGATGATAGAAGGAGACCAAAAAATAATCCAAAAGATTTAAGATTAAATCTTTTTATAGAGGATCACATACACCAAGTTCACCCTGAATTTTAGAGAATCTATCTTCACTTAGAGGTTTTGTAAAAATGTCAGCTAATTAATTTTCAATTAAAATAAATTCAAGCACAATGTTATTGTTTTGAACATGATCTCTAATGAAATGATGTCTAATTTCAATGTGTTTGGTTCTTGAATGTTGAACAGAATTTTTTGTCAGATTTATGGCACTAGTGTTATCACATTTAATAGGTATCTTATTTTGCTTAATTTCAAAGTCTTCGAGTTGTTGTTTGAACCAAAGTATTTAAGCACAGCAACTCCTTGCAGCAACATATTCGACCTCGACCGTTGATAGTGTTACATAATTTTGCTTTTTGCTATACCAAGAGATCAAGTTCAACCCTAAAAATTGACAAGTGCCATTGGTACTCTTTCTATCAATTTTACATCCTCCATAGTCTGCATTAGTGTATCCAATCAATTCAATGGAAGATTATTTTATGTAGTAAAGATCTAAGTTGTGTGCATAGATCAAATATCTAAAAATTCTTTCAACAGCTAATAAGTGTGATTCTTTAGGATTAGATTGAAATCTAGCACACATGCACACACTAAATAATATATCAGGCCTACTTGTAGTTAAGTAAAGTAAGGATCCTATCATATCTCTATAGAGCTTTTTATTTACATTCTTACCATTCTCATCTTTGTCAAGTTTGCAAGAAGGGCTCATGGGTGTGCCATTTTTTTTCTATTTTTCATGCCAAACTTCTTGAGCATCTCCTTGATGTACTTTGTTTGGCTAATGAAAATGCATTCATTTGATTGTTTGACTTGTAGTCTAAGAAAAAAATTCAGCTCTCACATCATGCTCATTTCAAATTCACTCTGCATCAGCTTAGTAAATTCTTGACAAAGAATTTTATCAGTAGCTCCGAATATGATGTCATCCACATATATTTGAACAACAAGAAGGTTATTATTATTTTTCAAAAATAGTGTGGCATCTAGACTTTCTCTGATAAAATCATTTTGTAATAAGAATTTGCTCAATCTCTCATACCAAACTCTAGGTACTTATTTAAGTCCATAGAGTGCTTTATTTAACTTATATACATTATTGAAAAGTAAGTGATTTTTAAATCTGGATGGATGTTCTATAAATACTTCTTCGACAATATAACCATTTAAAAAGGTGCTTTTCACATCCATTTAAAATAATTTAAAATTCATATAATAGGCAAAAGCAAGTAACAATCTTATAGCCTCTAATCTTGCTACAGGTGCATATGTTTCATCAAAGTCAATTCCTTCTTCTTGATTATATCCTTTAACAACTAATCTAACTTTATGTTTTACAATATTACCATCTTCATCTAATTTATTCCTAAATACCCATTTTATACCAATTATAAGATGATTTGTGGGTCTGTTTACAAGAGTCCATACATTATTTCTTTCAAATTGGCTTAGTTCATCTTGCATGGCTAGCATCCAATTAAAGTCTTATTCAGCTTCTTCTATATTTTTAGGTTCTATTTAAGAAACAAATGTAAAGTAATCAAATGTATCCTTAAAAGAGGATCTAATTCTTACCCCTTGTGAAGGATCATCTAAAATTGATTCCTTTGGATGATTATGTGCATACCTCTACTTCTTAGGTAGATCTCTATGATCATTAGATGCTTCAATCTCAACATCCTTATCTTGTTCAATGATTGTTGTAGAGTTATCTTTGTCATGAATGATGTTGTCTCTTAAGTTTAGCTCATTCATTCCATCTTCGAGAATTCCTGTATCATCATCGAAAACATCTTCTTTTTTCGAAGAATGATTGTTAGCTTCATCAAAAATGACATGTATTGATTCTTCAACAACTAAAGATTGTTTGTTGAAGACTCTATATGCTTCGCTAGATATAAAGTATTTAAGGAATATACCTTCATCTACCTTAGCATCAAATTTGCTTAAATTATCTTTACCATTGTTATGAATAAAATATTTGCAACCAAAAATATGAAAATAATTAATATTAGATCTTTTTTCTTTCCAAAGCTCATAGGGGATTTTCTTTAAAATCGGATGAATAGAAACTCTATTTAGGATGTAATATGCTGTGTTAATGGCTTCAGCCCAAAAGTATTTAGGTAGATTCCCTTCACACAATATGGTACAGGCCATATCAACTAAGGTTCTATTCTTTCTTTCAACAACTCCATTTTGTTGAGGAATTCTAGGTGCTAAAAAATTATGTTCTATGCCATGTTCATTGCAAAATTCTTTAAAATATTTATTTTCAAATTTTGTGCCATGATCACTATGGATATATATCACAGTGGAGTTCTTTTCATTTGTTATTTACTTGTAAAACTTTGAAAATAATGAAAATGCTTCATCTTTGTGAGCTAAAAATAGAACCCAAGTAAAACGAGAATAATCATCAATAATTACTAGACCATACTTCTTTCCTCCTAGGCTTATGGTCCTAGTAAGCCCAAACAAATCCATATGAATCAATTCAAGAGGTCTAGAAGTTGAAATTACATTTTTGGATTTGAAACTCTTCCTAGTTTGTTTTTCGAATTTGCAAGCATCATAAACATGATCAATTTGAAAATTTAGTTTTGGTAGCCCCTTAACTAAGTCTTTATTATGCAATTTATAAAGAGTATGCATGCTAGCATGACCTAATCTTTGGTGCCAAAGCCAACAAGTTTTTTTTATGTTAGCATTCATTGCAACTAGGCATTGGCCACTCTTCATAGCAATTTCATCAAGATTCACCATGTAGATGTTCCCACACCTAAATCCAATGAATTTTAAACTATCATCCAAGGAACTAGATACTTTGCACAAAGAATATTCAAATGAGACTTTAAAATCTCTATCAAATAGTTGACAAATACTAAGCAAGTTATATTTTAAATTATCAACTAATAATATATTATCTATAAAGGTCGAAGGAGTAATCTAAATTTTACCATAGCTAATTATTTTATCTTTGCCATTATCGCCAAAGGTGACTACTCCTCCTTCATTTCTTTTTAGGGTGATGAATTATTGCTTATCACCCAACATATGCCTTGAGCAGCCGCTATCTAAATACCAATTCCGTTTTGATCCTTGGGCTGCAAGGCATTCCTGTACAAACAATCAAGTAATAGTTTTAGGTACCCAAGTCTTCTTTGGTCCTTTAGAGTTAGTAGACATGGTTTCTTTTGGAACCCAAATGCTTTTAACATATTTTTTATTAACTCTTCTAGTATTGCATTCAAAAGCCTTGTGTCCTATCTTTTTGCATTTAAAGCAAATGGTATGAGAAGTGCTATTAATGATGGGTGCAGTGAATAAATTTTTTAGAAACTTGGTTTGGTCTTTGGGTTTATATCCTAGTCCAGCCTAATCATAAATTCTTCTTTGACTATTTAAAATCATTTATAATTTTTCAGAACTACAAATAAATTTATCAACTAAAGGCTTTAATTTATCCAATTCATCATTTAGGATTTTATTTTCTTCTTTTAACTTATTGTGGCTACTAATTACCTCTTCTTTTTCTTTCAAGAGTGTTTGAGTCATTTTCTTAAGATTTCTATTTTTTAAGCTTATCTTTTTGAAATCTTTCATCAAATCATAAAAGGCATCTTGAAGCTCATCAAAGGTAAAATCTGAATTAAAAATGGAGGATACCTCATCATCTTGTGCCATGAAACACAAATTTGCTTCATTTTGATTTTCTTCCTTCGTGCTTGACTCATCATTGTCGCTCCAAGTTGCTAACATGGCTTTTTTTTTTATTCTTTTTGGTCTCTTCTTCAACAGAGGATATTCAGCACTAAAATATCCTGACTTCTTGCATTCATAGCAAGTGGGCTGATCTCTCTCTTTTTCTTTTTCTCTCCCTGCTGGCTTCTCCTCTAATGAAGTTTCTCTTCTTGAATCCTTGTCTTCTTCTTTCCATAAATTTCTTGAATTTTTTGATCACCAGGGCCATGTCTTCATCATTTTTCTCACTGGTGGATAGATCATCTTCTTCTTCATCAGCCATGGATTTCAGTGCTATTATTTTCTTCTTCTTGTTGTCTTCCTCATTGTGCTGACTCATGGCTAGCTCATGTATCATCAAGGATCTAATGAGCTCCTCTAGTGGCAGTGTGTTCAGATCCTTTGCCTCTTGGATGGCTATTACTTTGGCTTCCCATGACCTAGGCAAAGATCTGAGGATCTTTCTCACCAATTCACTGTTAGTGTAAATTTTATCAAAGCTTTTTAAATCATTTATAATATCAGTGAATCTTGTGTACATGCTGGTGATAGATTCAGTGGGGTCAATTTTAAATAACTCATATTGGTGAACTAGTATGTTAATTTTAGTTTCTTTTACTTGATTTGTTCCTTCATGTGTGACCTCAAGTCTGTCCCAATTTTTTTTTGCAGAATTACAAGTGGAGATTTGATTTAACTCATTTGCATCAAGGGCACAATAGAGTACATTCATTGCCTTGGCATTTAATTGGACAAGTTTTTTATCCATTTTATTCCAATCCTTCTCCAGCTTAGGAGAGGATGTGCCATTGATAATGATTGTAGGTATGTATGGACCATTGACAATGACACTCCATATGTCATAGTCAAGGGCTTGAATGAAAATGCGTATGTGAGCTTTCCAATAGGTATAGTTAGATCCATTAAAAAGAGGTGACCTATTTGTGGATTACCCTTCGTTAAGTGAACCTCCTAGTTGGATTGACATGATCTTTGTCTCTAGTTGATAAGATCAATAATTAGTAGAGAATTAAGACTCTGATACCAATTGTTACCCAGGTAGACAACCCAAAAGGGAGGGTGAATTGGATTTTTAAAAATTAAAACAGATATGTGTAGTGCTAAATGATTAAAACCTAAGTGAATCAAATGTAAGAGCAAATAAAAGACATAATTAAGAGCACACACATAAACAAAAGAATTTTATAGTGGTTCGGTGCTCTTCCAGCACCTATGTCCACTCTCCAAGCATACTCTTGGGAATTTCACTATAACTCCATAAGATTACAGTCAGATAGTTTTTTCGAGCTCATTATCCAAAAATTCAGTTGATTTTTTCCTAAGTTCACCAACCACAACCCTTACAAAAATCAGACGAATCAATCTGAATAAACAGAGGGAAGAAAAAATTCTAAAATCCAAGTTTTAGCTCCTGCTGAAACCAAGTACATGAAAAGAGAAAAAAGAATTTTACAACTCGAAATGCCCCTTTGAATGAGTAGAAAAGTTATCTTTGCAATTCGTTGAAAGCCTCTTTGAATGTGTGGAGTTAATGCACTTGAGGATTCTTCAAAGCTTGAGAGAACAGATTGATTTGAGATTGGATATTCGTTCAAGAATAGAGCATGCTTTTTTTTTCTCTTATTTTTCTCTTCTTTGAAAAAAAATCTTTCTTCCTTTTATATCTCTAGCATTCTTTTTTTTTCTAATGATGATTGAAGTTTAGAAAAAGCAAAATCTAACCGTTGGAGAGCAGCAACTAGCCGTTGGAATGAAAAAAATTCGATCTGGAATGCCCCATCAAAAAGCTGTCACTATGTCTCGAGATCTCTCAGTTTGTCTTGAGATGTCTTACCAGGTTACGAGACCTCTCGATTGATTAGGAGAGCTCTCATCTTCAGTCGCATGAAAAATCATCTTTCTGAAAAAAATAGCTCGCCTGAGACTGAGATGTCTCGGTTCTGAATGAGACATCTCGTTGGAATCATGAGACCTCTCACTCTTAGAACACAAAAACTGGATTTCTATCATCTGAGATCGAGACGACTCGAGATTCACTCAAAACTTCTCGAAATCGACCCAAAACTGTGTTTGCTGCGTGCTAGTCCACTCGAGAGCTCTCGAAAAAAAATCTGAGACGTTTCGAAGACTGCTCCAACGCAATTTTAGAAGATTTGAATTTTATTTGATTTCCATTTTATATCTTCATTATTTTGGTCAAAGAGCTCTCTTTATTCTGATATTGGTTATTTGATTTCCACTTTATATCTTCTTTATTTTGATCAAAGAGCTCTCTTTATTCTGATATTGGAATATTTAAAATAAAATATATTAGTAATCACTTGCTTTAATATTTGGTCATCATCAAAATCACTTAGGGGGTCAACATAAGTGTCAACCAATCTGGCTTCTAGGACACACATCTAACAAACACCCACTTGACCTAAAGCCAACTGGCTACAAATCTAGATCCCATTTTCTCAAGATGGACTTGGATCTTCTGCTGGCCTAAAGGATTTGTCAGTGGATCTATCATGTTATCCATGGAGTCGACTCTCTTAACCTCGATGTAATCCTTTTCGAGGTAATTACGGATGAGATGGAATCGCCGCTCGATGTGCTCAAATTTTTGGTGAGACCTCGGCTTTTTATAGCTAAAGCTATGGTGCCATTATTATCGTAGTATAGAGGAATGGCATCCGATGGCATCACTTCGAGCTCTGTGATGAACTTCTTATATCAGAACGCCTTCTTTGCAGCTTTCGATGCAGCGATGTACTCTACTTTCATGGTAGAATTCGCTATCACGATCTACTTGGAACTCTTCTAGCTAACAGCATCACCATTGCACACAAACAGACTGTCAGATGTCGACTTTCGATCATCTATATCAGATATAAAGTCTGAGTTTGTATATCCCTGGATCTGAAGTTCTTCATTATCAAAGATCAAGAATATATCCTTAGTACTTCTCAAGTACTTAAGAATACACTTCACAGAAGTCCAGTGCTCTTCACTTGGATTTGATTGATACCTGCTTGTGACACTCACAGCATGGGCTATATTAGGTCGTGTACATAACATGGCATACATGAGGCTCCCTATTGCAAAAGCATAAGAAATCTTGCTCATGTGTTCAATCTCCTCAAGTGTGCTAGATCACATCTTCTTAGAGAGATGAATACCATGTCTACAGGATACCAATCTTCTTTTGGAGTTTTTCATGCTGAACCTCTTCAGCATCTCCTCTATGTACATCTTCTGTAAGAGACAGCATCCAATTTGGTCTATCCCTATAGACCTTAATTTTCAGAATAAAGGATGTCTCTCCTAGGTCTTTAATAGAGAACTCTTTTGATAACCATATTTTGACCGTAGTTAACATAAAAATATCATTTTCAATAAGGAGGATGTCATCTATGTATAATACGAGAAAGACAGTAGCGCTTCTACTGACCTTTTTGAACACACTGGACTCCTCCTCATTTTTGATGAATTCAAACGATTTGATTATATCATTAAAATGAGCATTCCAGCTCCGAGATACTTGCTTAAGTCCACAGATGGATCTTTACAGCTTACAGACCTTATGATCACTATCACTGGATGTGAAACCTAGTGACTGTTTCATATAAATATTTTTCTCAAGATATCCATTTAAGAATGCCGTTTTCATATCCATCTATCATATTTCGTAATCAAAATATGTTGCAACAGCAAGTAGTGTGTATATGAATTTAAGCATGGCTACTGGCGAGAAGGTATCCTGATAGTTAATACCTTCATGCTGATTATATTCTTTCGCCACTAACCTAGCCTTGAATGTCTTCACATTTCCATCTATACCTATCTTTCTCTTATAGATTCATTTACATCGAATAAGTACAATATCTTTAGGTGGATCTACCAAGGTCTAGACTTGGTTCGATCATATTGAGTCAATCTCTGACTTAATTACTTCTAATCATTTTTCGGAGTCGATATCTGATATTGTCTTGTCATAGGTTTTGGGATCAACACCATGAACTCCATTTTTTGTGAGGAACATTTCCTCTATATCTTCTGAAATAATGCCTAAGTATCTTTTAGAAGGATGAAAAATCTTATTTAATCTACGAGGTGGAGGAGGTTGTGATTGGACTGGCTCAATCCGATTAGGTTCCATAGGTTCCTTAGCTTGTTGCTCTTGGGAGACTTTCTCCTCGAGCCTTATCTATCTTTTGATGCCACCATCTTGAATAAACTATTTTTTAAGGAAGATGGCATGTTGACTCATAATTACATTATGATCTTCTGGAAGATAGAAATAATATCCTAACAACTCTTTAGGATATCCTATAAAACGAGCTCTAAAGAACCTAGACTCTAACTTGTGTGCCTGTTATCTCTTGATATGAGTCGGACAACCCTAAATTCTGAGATAACTCAGACTTAGTTTCTTACCATATCATATCTCATACGGTGTGGTAAGAACAGTTTTAAAAAAAATTCTATTCAGTAAGTAAGTTGCAGTCATTAGACTGTCCCCAAAGAAAATTAGGAAGGTCCATGAAACTCATCATGAATCATACTATATCTAATAGGATTTGGTTCCTCCATTCTAAAATCCTATTGAGTTGAGGCATTCCAGGTGGAGTCCATTGAGAGACTATGTCATTTTTCTTAAGATAGTCTAAAAATTTTTGATTAAGGTATTTACCTCCTCAATCTAATTGAAGAACCTTAATAAATTTTTTAGTTTACTTTATTTTATGTCTGAATTTTTTAAACTTTTCAAAGGCTTCAAACTTGTGTCACATTAAATATACAAACTTATACCAAGATAGATCATCGGTAAAGATGATGAAGTAGATATAATTATCTCTGACTGGCATATTAAATGGGCCACACACATCTATGGGTATCAGGATAAGAAGGTCTGTGGCCCTTTCTTCATGTCCTACAAAAGAAAGTTTGATCATTTTGCCATGAAGGCATGATTTATAAATCAGATATGACTCGAAAGTCAACGAACTCAATAGTCTGGATTTCTCCAATTTATTAATCATGTCTTTCACTATATGATCTAGCCTAGGGTGCCATAGATACTTATCATTTAAACTATCCCCAGGTCGTTTTAGTCTTATGACATTCATATTTTGCTCGACATTTAACACAGATACATCAATATGCAACTGATAGAGACCATTAATTAAGAATCCACTTTCAATTTTATTTCTTTCAAAAAGAATAGTACAGTGGTCCTTAAGAAAGTTAATAACATAACCTTCATGTGCTAAAAAAGAAATAGAAATTAAATTTCTGCTTGCTGTAGGCATAAAATAACAGTCCCTAAGAATCAAATCTAAACCAGATGGTAGTCGAAGAGGATAAATTTTCATGACCATAGTAGAAACTCTTGCTCCATTTTCGACACGCGGAATCATCTCGCCATCCCTCATGCTCCTGCTCTCCTTAAGATCCTACATGGAAGTGCACAAATGAGCACTAGATCTAGAGTCAAGCACCCAACTAGATGCAGAAGAAATCGTTAAGTTAGATTCAATCACGAGCATACCTCTAGAAGGACCTACCTCCTTCTTGTTCTTTATGGTTGTCAAGTATAAAGGATAGTTTTATTTCCAATGGCCGTCAGAATTATAATGAAAATACTTTTCTTTATTGGTGGCCTTCTTCTTCGGCTCTTCCTTCTTCTTTCCACTTTCTGTTTTCTGCTTCTTCACAGACTTCTTCTTCTTTTTAAAAGATTTTTTTTGGAGAAAGTTCGCTCCATAGCAAGAACTGAACCTTTTGAATATTTCATAAAGAGCTCAATAGTAACCAGCATATTCATAAGTTTAGCCAAGATATTTTGAAGTTTATGCATATGGTAGTTCATGATGAACTACTCATACGCATCAATCAAGGATTGCAGAATTATATTGATCTATAGATCTTTGTCCAACTTGACACCGAGCTTCTCAAGCTTCTCTAAGTTCTTGGTCATCATCAGACAATGATCTTGGATCGATTGTCCATCACACATCCGAGTCTTAAAAAGTTTCTTAGTAATTTGATATTTGGTTGTGCGACTCTGTTCACCAAACAACTCTTGCAGGTGAGCCAACATTTGATAGCTAGTCTTTATATCTTCATGTTGGCACTGGAGCTCATCAGACATCGAGCCCAACATGTAATACCTAGCTTTGTTATCTTCATCCATCTACTTGTCCAAAGATGCTCTCTGTTCAGCGGATGGATGGGTTGGAAAAGTAGAAGGATCCTATTCCAACATATGAGTCAACTTTTCGAAATCCAAAATAATTTTAAAGTTTCAGAGTCAATCCTTATAGTTAGATCTGATCAGTCTATGGATATCCAGAATATGGGCTAGTGGATTAGATGCAGACATTTTTCTATAGAGAGTCAAAGTTTTTAGTTAGATTTTATAATTATACTTAATCAATTTATTTAAAAATTTTATTTTTAAATAAATTAGGCTTCTACTATTTATTTAGATTCCTACACTTTCTTGGTAGAAATGTAAAAATCTCCATGATCAAAAATTTCTAGTAGATGGTGCGGTCCCATCGACTGGCTCACCACCTCACCTAATAGTTATTGATGATGGGTCAACTGATGAGTGGACAATTCTTATCCAATGATTCTCTAATCATGATGCACCCAAACTTGATCTCTAATTTATGAAGCTCACCGTACCCAGAATATTGCTCCATTTCTTAGTTAAGTCAAATCCATCATTTACATGAATTGGATTCTTGATTGGATCTCTCATCGTATCCAAAATATTGAGCCCAATCCATCCTTCAATCAATAGCATCCAATGTCTAATAGACATGGCTGCATCTTTTCGATAAAACTGAACCACTATATTCAGTTGAGAACAATCAACCTCAGAAAGAGACCGCACATCTACAATGGTGGAAGATCTTAGACTTAATATTTTTTTAGAAAGATTTAATTTAGGTTTCTTTAAATTAGACTTGACTTAGTCACAATAATTATGACCAACCTAGTGGCATGGGTTGGCTCAAATTATTAGCCACTTCTAATCAAAATTGGATCGACATAAATGGCCAGGTAAGTGAGACCGATGGAAGGGATATGCCATTAACTCGATAAGAACATATTTAGCTTTCAATTAAAAATTAGTCAGTCATATTTGCCAGACTTATCTTAGACACAAAATTATCGAATCAGAATCAATTGGATTAGCTTACAATCCAAGCTCAAACCATAGAGCCAAATCAGGTCTTGACTTGATCGAGTCATATCTCAATGTGATTCGATCTTGACCCAGACTTAATCCTATTAGGCTGGTCAAATTTAAGCTTTTTTTTATCTCACCTAACTAACTCTTGATTCGGTTTGATCAACTGTTAGACCTAATTGAGCTATCCAATCTCGAACCCAAATTTATGAAAGTGTCTTAGATCTTAAAATTCATAATTTTATATCTAATTAGTTTCATAATCTTAATTCTTAATTAAGTTTGAGTTTATAATCAAAAACATGCAAAAATTCTAAGATTTTAGGATCTAGAATTTTACAGAAAAATAAATTTTTGATTTCTGATTAAGGACGAACGTGCAGCATCCTTACATGCTATAAGAGCATCGCATCGAATGAGAGGAGAGGATCTTTAAATTCTACTTTTTTCTTATGATCGGACGGCCAAGGAGAATGCCTTAATCAAAAATAATTACTACACTATAAAATAATAAATCTACAACATATATCTCATATAAAGTCATAGATCTAAATATGCATGTTCTATATACATCTCATGTATCAATTATTAAATTCTAAATGTATGCTTTCAAATCTAATACATCACATATAATATCTAAAAAATAAATTTTATATTGATCATATCAAAATAAAATCTATTCTAGATAAATCATAGAACTATTCTATAATTAGTCTAGGCATGCTTCATTCATATCTCATATAAAAATTAAAAATTTTATTTTT
This sequence comes from Cocos nucifera, assembly GCA_006176705.1. Taxonomy (NCBI): domain Eukaryota; kingdom Viridiplantae; phylum Streptophyta; class Magnoliopsida; order Arecales; family Arecaceae; genus Cocos; species Cocos nucifera. The sequence continues at coordinate 45,411 of QRFJ01007413.1, read as the reverse complement.
TATTTTTTGATCTAACTATAATATTTATAACATCTGAAAATAGAGGCATAAAGATCTAAAAAAAAAAAATTTAATCATATCAAAAAGAAAATTAGCACTAGACTACTCATAGAATAATTCTAAACCTAGTCTAGATTTGCATCTCATGCAAGATTGATATGAATCTAAAATTTTTAATCATTTTGATTTCAAATCTAATCACATCTGATGCGATATCTAAAATTTTTAATATCAGATCATAGATTATAAAAAAATTAAATTTAAAATAGATCTAAAGAATTGCTAATGCAGCTCTGATATCGGTTGAAAATAAAACTGCTTTTTTCTATCACAGGATTGATTTGATCTGACTAGATCTGTAGAGAATATTTTAAAATTTTTTCTACAGAGTCTAATTAGATCAGAGAGTTCTTCGATATGATTTTGATGATCCAATATTAAAAATTAAAATTAAAATTAAAATAGTAATATCTAATATTACCTTTAGGGTCCATTTGGTTAGGGTATGTCAGATTATGGGATAATTTGATAATTCATGAGAATCATTTACCTAGAAAAATGATTGCAAAAAAAAAAAAAAACTTTTACTATGTTTGGTTGGTGAAAAAATTACTCCAAAAAATGACACTAAAAAAAAATTATTACGTTTGGTTAGAGATAATCCTACATGAAAATATAGTAAAATTTATAAATATATCCTTCAATATAAAATAATTTTTTAATACTAAAATAGTATTATCATCTTTAATTAGTTTTTATATGATGACTATAATCGCATGATCCTTTGCATAATGCCATCTCCATCTTAATTTTTTTTAAAAAACTTTTTATTGAATAAAATTTGAAAGACATTAAAATAAAGTCAATAATTATATATGCAATTTTATTAGGAATATTTTTGTTAAATATTAATTACGAAAATTTGCCAAATACCAATCCTTCCATGGTATTTATTTTATCATCTCTCTCTAAAAAATAAGCATGGGGCCCACTAATTTTTTTACCATCTCTCTTTCACTTTTCATACCAAACAAGGTAATCTGACATGAAAATCATTTTTTCATGCCAGATTATCCCCAACCAAATGGCCCCTTAGGGTAAACTGCTTTTATCCTATCGATGATCTATAGAAGCTTTGGATTTTGGATCAAGCTACGTACGTGCCTATTCTCTACCAGAGTTCACTCGGACTGGATCTAGAAGTGCTCTCCTTTTGAATCTGATCACCAAAAATTAGATCTAAATCTAATTTTGTATAGCCTTCGAATCAACTGATGAAGGCAGCGCGCTCGTCTCACAAACGTCGTCTCTTTTCTTGAAATCTTCACGTCAATTTCTATGGGCCATCTCTTGGAACCTTAGCCCAACCTTTAGGCATAGAGAAGAAGAAGAGGAGGGGCGTGGAGAAAGAGGGGACGGCAACAAGAGGGGCTTTGGGGTGTGGAGCAATGACCATATGAAACCCTAGGGCACAGGGTCTCTTAAATAGAGCCCTGCGCCACCTCAGTATTCCAATCAATCAAGCAACCAATTGCTTGATTTATTTCTAATTTCTTGATAAATTTTCATGCCAACTCACATTAGAATTGCCGCCCCAAATATTCCATATAATGCCGTACAAAATAAATAGGGAGAAGGAAAGGAAGTTTGGTGCAAAATGGATTCTTCCTTCTCTCTTAGAGTTTGATCTCTATCAAAACTCCTTAACTGGTCAAATCTAAAATTTGACCAAGTCAAAACCTATCCACTTTGGACGCACACCTAGGGGGACATGCGCCCTCTCCATGCCATACCAAAAAGTAGGGCCGCACGTCCCTAAAAAATCTCTAGGAGGCATGCGCCCCTGATCACTTCTTTCTTACAATAGGATCAACCTTTGATCCTGGTGTGCGACAGAAAAGGCAGATGACCAAAAATGACAGGTGTTGTCCTAAAATCATCTAATGAATTTAAATAATCCTATTCTGACCTGGATAAGTTTTAGTTAGAATTTTGGTTGAGACAAACCAGAAAGACTACAAAAGGAGAATGTTAGGTTCAATCATGTGCTAGCATGATTTTCTTGAACCTAATCGGATCTAATCTAAATCAATTAAATTGACTCAGTCTAATTGATCATAATTAAACTCAAATCCTTGTATGTGTAACCCAGTTAGGTTCAATTCTATATGGTAATGAGATATGTCATGATCTCTATCATTAACAACATCGAAATACCTCTCGATAGATCAGAACTTTTTTGATTCATACAATTAGAATGATTGATTATCAGGATCATTCTAATTGCTTCCAAAATCCACTAGTGCATCTAACAGCATATGATGGTAATCCATTAGAATTGAAAGCGAATCTCTTGGTGCAACTATCTATGTGAATCGATTCTACTATCATGAGTCTCGACAGGATTAGGATTTAAGATAAACTCATCAAAACCCAACATCCATCATATAAATGAATCGTTCAATTTGAGTCTGATGTGAAATCGTAATAGAAAATTCTTTTCTATTATATCACACTACCATAGCCATGGGCCTAAAGACTCGATCTCATGATCATCATAGGAGTACTCCACTACCGAGGTTGATAGATCCCATCTTGGTGCAATCCAATTTCTACAATAAATATGCTATAGCCAACATACATCTCAAGATTCTGAATGGCTAGGAGATCGAGTTATGGTACAGTCAAACTATAATACACTCAAGGTGAACTGTCGATGCACCTCAGATCAAAAAACCTAACACACAATTACAGCATCGAGTCAGTCATCGACGAGAAGGTAAACTTTCTTATGACTACTCGATGTGGTCACGCTCAGTGCCCTTGTTCTCTAACAAGTATCTGTACTCTCGCTTCGGTATCTCCACACCATAAACTAAAAACTCATCTACCCTAAAAAAGCGATCGTACACTAATCTTTCGGATTGATCACCATTCTCGTGACGATTCTATAGTCGAGAGCAGTTTATGAGTTAATTATGAAAATTAATGTCTTAAATTTTCAACTCTCGAAAATATGAATTGTCATTATCACTAACACTGAGATTAGCTTGACTATACAGAGGATTAGTTTAGGATTAAGAAGGTTCATCTTCTGAATTTAAATGGCATCATCAACAAGGCTGTCATCCTTTCAACAAGAAGTGTAACTCCAATCACCAACTGCCAACTGATCTTTTCTTTTCCTTTTCTAGCTGATCTTTTAATTAGAGACTTGAGAGGGATACAAGAAACAATCTGGCCAACATCTTCGAAGACAATTGCCAATTAGATATCATAAACTAATAAGGCATGTAGCTGCTAATATAAGATTAGCACTTGACAAGATGTCCTTGGAAATTTATACATCCGCTTGGGTAGGAAATGACTGCCATTTTTACTCATACTATTGGTTGGTTGGAAAATATACATCCAGAATTCTTGCTTCATTGAATCTTCCATTAACATTACTTCATATTTGAATTTTTTTGGTAAAGCATATGATATTAACACTATTCTTTTCTATTCTTTTTTTAAAAGCCTTTTTCGGGGTTCTTCTTTTTCTCTCTCTCTTTTTTATTTTTATTTTTATGGTAAGATTTTGAGTTCTGGTTATGGAGGCTAATTTCACACCAACCATTGACATAGATGAAACCGAATTATTTTTAAAGACAACCATTGTGAATAATTTATTTGGAAATGAAAAGCCAGCATTATGTCTCCATGATAATTAAATATATAATATATAGAGGCAAATGAAACTGCTAAGAAGTCATGCATGGCTAAAACCAGAAACTATTAAAGATAAAAACTTTAGATGCATGGTAGTCTCGACAGTGGAAGAACCTACAGTTAGGATTGGTGGCAGCCAAACCTGGCCAGAGAAAGCATGACTATTGTCCTCCTACGAAATGTCTCTTGAGGCTAGGTGTATAATATAGCCCATAGATACAATTTTAAAATGAATTAACACATAATAATTGTGCTGATCAGAATGCTATATGATACTTAAATTTGTTAAAAAAATATGATGAGAATTTTATGCCCTCTTTGGGCCTGAATGTTACCCATGTTTACTTGATGCCAAGCTTGCAAGCGAACTTTTCGGTCAGTGCTGCTATTTTCAAGGGTGATTAAACTTTCCATGGAAAGCCATGAGGGATGGACTTAGAAGCAAAAAATTTAATCATAGAAGCTTTATCACACAGCTGGATGTCAGAGATGAGAATGTCTTCTGAAAAGAATCATGCACGCCATCTGTAGTTATTCCAATGCCACGCAGCTTTGGATATCTTGACCGTCAAAAAACCGAAGAGATCATTTTCCAGGATAATTTAAGGTATTAACACAGAAAAGAAGCTGGTTAAACAACTTGGAGGATGGTTTTTGGCCTATCTAGCTTTTGCCATGGAATTGTCATCTTCAATTCAAGGGGCAGAGGAAATTCAAAATGGTTATTGCTAGGATTTCTTCCCTTTCCGGGCTAAGGAATACATCATTAATAACTTTCTTTTGGAGATGGGCTCAATGTTGAAAAGGATCTAGCTAGAGCAGCAAAATTTACAATTGGAACTAACAATCCTTAGTGGTTGGAAATAGGAGGGGCCAAACAATGAAAAAGGAAGCTCCCATTCAAGATAATTTCATGCCAAACATGGATGTCATTTCGAGGAAGTCATGTGAAGGCCCAGATGGGTGCTGTGATTAGGAACAATAATATTCAGAACTCAGAAGGCTTTGCAGGATTTCCAGCAGTTATGTTCAGTGGGCTTTGTAATGCTGCCACCTATAAGAAAGCTGGGGCTTAAGCGACGTAATATGGACTCAAGATGGTAGAACAAAATGGAGAACCATGTGACCAACTTCATCCATGCTAAAATAAAGAGTACATTAAATGTGAACCCCAGAAAAACCCAAATGATGAGCAAAACTTGGCAAACACCATGATGACTAAAATGTCATGGATATTGAAGAGGTCAGTTAAAGGTTAGAATGAAGTTTGGTTGCATATTTAGAGAGGAAGAGTAGCAGATTGGCCATCCAATCAAGAGAGCAAACTGGAAGCTTTGACTTGCAGATGTGGTTTAGCGACCTTGGACTTGATGAATCTGCTGATCATAGAGCTCTCTCCATCAAAATGAAAAAGGGAGACACTGCCACCATTATTTGATATATGAAATCATGCACGGTTTCCCAAGAAAAAAAAAAAAAAAAAAGGTGGGGGAGGAAGAAGAAGAAGAAGCATGCACTGGACGTGGCTGATTTCCACTAGTTTAGAAATTACCACAACATAAATACCTGTCCAAAAGACACACCCATTTGGCTTGCAAACCATTTCAAAGAGAGATGCTGATAGCTTGATGCAACCACATGTGCATGATATTTGCCAACTTTCCAACATAATCTTTCAATAGTAAAACAAGACAAACAAAGATAAAGATAAATATTTGAATAGACGGACTTTTTTGATAGAATTACATTCCAATATTTATACAAGGATTTTTAAATGATCAAAATAATTAACCATCTGCTTGTACTGTTGACATCTATCTTGCCTGATCTCGGTTTCCTTCCATGCCAGCAGCTTCAATAGCTAGGGCCAATGAGCACCAAATTTGGTGTTTCGCGAGCGTTAATTAGAGCGTCTTTCAGATGGAAAATGAATATTAAAATCCAGCTTGGTGCCTAGTTTAGGTACACAAAGCTGCTAGCATACAGGAAGGATGTTACGATAACAAATTTCAAATCAAACCACCGTTGATGTGCCAAATATTATTTACCGATGCGAAGTATTTTGACAATCTTCACCATTAGGTCCGTGCTACTGGAGTTGGAATATGTTAAAAGTTCGATTCAATTTTATCCAAACGTCGTGTGACTAACCATTGAGTATGCTTGTAGATAGAAAACGACTTCATGCACGAGGCATGGATCTCCGGATGGCAGCAGTTTTTGCATGCATGAAGTGCCACGGGAACTGGATATAAGGGTTCGGGTTTGCATCTTTCGCACAAAAGACCGGATGGTTGTTCTTTTTTTCACCAAGTCACCCATCGGATCTCCACACAGATCTCAAAGCACTCCAAACGTATCCATTCATCTACTTGTGCGGCTCTCAAAGCAAACATCATGCAATCCAATGGTGGATCTGCGCAAAGAAAGATGAATCATTCTTTGGGGCAAGGTCTCCTAGATGCAAACTAAGACGATGCGGTTCGCACGTTAGATCTGGAATGCGCATGAATGGTGTTGAAGTATTTGTATATAAAGAAAACAAAAATTCTGGTAATCCAATCGTTTGGATTGCTAAAAGTTAGGGGAATTGAAGGAAAAATAAATTGCCCTTCTAAGTTCATGAAAAAAGATATATTTTTTTCAAACAAGCTTCTAATGTGAGCTAAGCATATAGAAAAGTACATGTAAAGAGGCAAATGGCCCCTCTTTCTGAAATGATCATGCTCAGCGCTAGCTAGCAGGTATCAAGAACGGTTTCCACCAAGGACTCAAGTTCCAGTGGTACGTCCCATGGGACATCAATACAGGATACCGTTCTTCGTGGAACAGGTCTATCCTATCATTATCCCAATATTTCGATCGTGAGATATCATCCATTCTAGATATCAAGTGGGGTGGGATGGCGGCACGTTCTGTTCCATGAAAAAATTTGAGATGACTTCAGATTTGAAATCTTGATTTCTATCGGCCATGAATACCGCCAAGTATTATAGGCGACTTGATCCATTGCCAATGAAGACTAATGACTAGTGATAATTAATCAATCAGGTATATTGACTAATTATGCCAAACATTACAACAAGATCCATTTAGCATACATAGTAAAGGTTCAAGTGGGTCTAATAAAATAAATCCAACCTGTGAAGTTAGCCCATGGATTAATAATGAATCAAAACTTGATCTATAATCATGTCAAATATAGATATGATATAGTTGTATTTTATCTTATTCGATGCATTTACTTCTAAAGATCAAAATTATCTCACCTCACAAAAATTAGATCCAAAGTAGTTTTTGGTCGAGTTCCTCAAATTATGACCCAACCTGAAAAGAGAAGAACCGTGGGTCAAATCTGGGCAATCTTAGACCCTACGCAAGATTTAAATCACATCTGGTTTAAGCTCGACCTAGACTCGATTTGATCAACTTCCAACGCTAATCACAGATGGTCACCTCTCCTTTTTCTTGGATCTAATTAAGAAAAGATCAATTATAAAATAATAATAATTATAATAATACAAAAATTAAGTCCAAAGGTTTCGATCCATTCCCCGTCGGCATCATGAGGTTTATTTTTGTTGGATTTTTGCTGAAAGCCAAGGCGATGCCAAAATAGTTGCCAACATCCTATGCTCCCCTTGCTCGACGTAGAACCCATCGTCCCGATGGAGAAAGTTCCATCAAATCCCATCGTTCAAAATCCATCAAATGGTGCATGTTCTTCGATTTGTTTAACCTCTCCAATTATACCGTTTTAGAACGAGACAAGGGTGGAATCTTAGAACAGTGTTTAACACACACTAATGATGTTCCATCCCATTTATTTCATAACCATTCATATGATTCCCCAAACTCCCAAACTGGAAATGCTATCTAAACCTCTTTTGTTCTCTCTCTCTCTCTCTCTCTCTCTCTCTCTCTCTCTCTATCTATCTATCTATCTATCTATCTATCTCTCTCTCTTCTCTGTATATATTAAAACCATACACAAAATTGCATATAAAACTAACCCCCCCCCCCCCCCCTCTCTCTCTCATATCTCACATGGAGTGCAGTCTTCTTCTTCCCCATGGAGGCCCTAAAGCTGTTCCAAAGATCCACCAGAGACAAGCCCACAAGCTGAAACCACCTTCTTTGTTCGTCGCAGTGATGGCAGAGCCTAAGAGGGCGGTCGGCGGAACGACACCGGCGAAGGACAAGACGGTGGACAAAGACAATTGGTTCCACCGTCTCGCAATCCACCACCTATCGGAGAGCGTCCAAGCAACAACAGGTTTGTCATGGATTTCTCGTGGTTTAGTTATTTTGGTGATCTATATTATGACTCTCTCAATCTTAAGGATCCTGTTAACATAACCAAGTTGGCAAAATATATCTCCAAGTCAACATAAACTGAATTATATCTATTATTTTTGGTGAAACAATTATATCTATTATTTAAATAGCTTCCTAATGTCATTCTGGATTTTATATAGTTTTTGGGGTCCCTTTCGTTACATTAAGTTTAGGACTATGTTACAACGTAATGACGATAATATCATTGTTATCACACTAGTTTTTAAAGGTGATGTAAATTTGTTCTTCAAATGATTTTAAGTCCTTATTTTCCTTGGGGGGCTAAGGAAACAACGTTCAGTTATTTTGGAGAAAATATTTCTTCTGGTTTTACATTCACTTTTATAATAACAGTTAATATATATCGGCCAAAATGATAATTTTCTTTATTATTATTATTATTATTTTGAAATCACCCGGTTCAAAGTTGATGCAGCTTCGATCCTAAAAAATAATATGATAATAGTAGCAATAGTAGTAGTAGTTGTTTCTCATGTAAATTCATATTATTTGCTTAGAGTGTCTACTAATTAATATTTACGGCTCCCCAGGGATGAGGAACAAGAAGGAAGGGTATGAAAGCTTAGTGGAGGCTGCGAGGATGGTTATGAGGAGGTATGATGCCAAGGGACAGCAGGAATTGGTGATCCAATCACTCAACATGGCCTTTCCAGGATTCATACTAAAAATGGCAAGTCCTGTCTCTTGCTTGGTCAAGGATCTAATAATGAAGTTGATACTATATTTATATAACATATACACATGTCAAAAAGAAAGAAAGAGAAAAAAAGAAGAAGAAGAAAGAAAGAAAAGGTTGGAAAATCATGTTTTGCACAGATCTCGGCACAAATCCTACGATCTGTGCTATATATTGAATCCAACCTTTTCCCAACCATGTGGCCCTCCATTAGATTAATTTTCATGTCATGTCCATGAGGGAGCAATTTAGTTGCACTCCCAAGTCTAATGACTTCGGTTTTATTGGTTTTGAGTGTGATACCAACAAAAGACTTTGAGATCTGCATTGGGAGAAAGAGGCCAATCTCGTTAATAGATCATTGTGAAATATTTGTTAATAGATCCTCATGAAAGTTGTGATAATGTGTTTGCGTCTCAAAATTTGTCATGCATCGGCATCATAGATAGACCCATGCTCCATGGTTGAATATTCTCCAATTTTCAGAAGAATTAGGTGGTGCAGACATTAACCAAATTGTGCGAATTGGTGGGTCCCATCAATATCCATGATGGTCCCAAGTTAAATGCATGTTCCAGCATGTGGGGTATATGCCCCACCATGGATGGTAGGTGATGGATGTTTGGACCTTCAAGTGTGGTTCCAATCTCAGTCGCTGATGGCAGCTAAGCATGTAGGTGGTAGTTTTTGCGGCTTAGAACCCATGGTTTAGGGCTGCTGCCTGGTGAAGACTTCATGCAACATATGATGGTCATTTCACAATGACCGCTAGACACACCATCTACAGTTGGTTGGTTCCTTGGTGAAATAAAAGGATTCAACTGCACCAAGTATATATACTTGATCGATGCCCATATACATTGTGCATATGGGCCAGTGCCAAACAAACTCTTTAATTGGTTTATATGTAGCATATGCTTTTTGGAAATTTCTATTAATGGATGAGATGGAAGGAAAAAGGTAGGTTTCACCTATTTACCTTTTTCTCAAGTCATTAACATGGAAAATATTGATGGTGGATGCATGCGTCCCCACAGCAAAAACGAGGTTTAGATACAAGATGGATGGTATAAACATCATGTTCTCATTTTCCACATTTGTACTTTTTATGGGAGGACGGGAAGGTATCAAAAGTGTGCATGGGTTAGGTCGAGTTTGTTTGGGGATATATTTGAAACCAAATCGATTTAAATTGATTTTTAAAATTGTAATCGAAATTTAACTTATCATACACGAAAATTAATCAGAAAAATTTGGCTCAGTTTGGTTATGTTTTAGTGGTTGCTATTCTATGGATTGGGCTAAAAAGGATAGGATAAGTCCGAACATAAAAGCTCTATTTTATATCATATGTGTGTGTATGCGTGCGTGCGTGTACAGCGTCAGTTTGATTTGAATTAGTTTTTTTAAAATACTCAAACCAAGATCAAACCAATTTTTTTTCAATTTAAGCATTTGTCAAACCAAAGACACCAATTTGGGTTTGTGGTTCAGCCCTTCTTCTTGTTCTTTTTGCATACCCCTGGAAGGCTTCAATTAATAACTGGCATATGCTCCTTGAATCAAGTGTAACTATAAAAAAACTAAGCTTGAATGAGCTGAGCAAAGTCTAATGTGAGCTAGTTATTAATTGAGCCTAACTACAATTGTTCGAAGAACTCATTTAAGAGTTATAGAAACATCAAGATCTATGTACATTATACGTTTAAGATAATTATTTTGACTAAAATTTAATCTAACATTAAAAATATATTAATTTATATAAGTTATATAATTTTGTAAATACAAATGTAAATATATTTTTATCCATAAAAGTAATAATTGAAACCATGCTATGCAATATATATATATATATATAGACATGCATTTCAAGTTTAATGAATGTGAGCTCAAGCAAATCAACACTAGCTCTAATTAAGCCAACTTGCTAATTAATTAACACTTGAGTTGAATTTTGAGTCAAACACAAGCTAGCACACAAAATCTTGCTCGTTAAACAACCTTAATTTTATACACACACACACACATACATAGAGAGAGAGAGAGAGAGAGAGAGAGAGAGAGAGAGAGAGGGGTGGGGGGGGGAATGCTTCTATGAGAATTTGGCTCCAAATACTTTTAATGAAAATAATTAAAAGGTCTTCCAAAATAAAAAACAATATCATTAATCATAGTCAATGACATATAAAATGTTTAGAAATAAAAAATTACTTATTTTGGAGTTTTCCTACGTATGCATTTAGCCAGCAAAAAAAATTATTAATACAGCTAGTGAGTAAAAATATAATAAGACTATTTGATCTGCAAATTCAAACCATTTATTTTGATCTAAATATTTTAAAATATATACAAATTAAGTGTGAACTAACATGGATATTTTTTATTTATAAATCAAATTAAAACATGATATCATACTATTGAAATTGTCAATTTTGTTTTCTTTTAATGCATAAGTGAAATATCTCAAAATTTTATCAATTTTGGTTCTAGCAATTTTATATATTATGGATCATGATCAAAGGTGTTGAATTTTATTTTGAGAGTCCCTTCATTGATCTTTATCGGAAAACATTTGGAGTTAAATGATCTCAAAACATTTCTACCTCACTCTCTATGCATGTGTATGTGTAATTAAGTGTATGCGCGTGTCTTCTTGGTCATTTGTCTTGACTTACTTATTCCTCTGCATTGACTGATTCCTAGTAGCTTAATTCTTTTGGAAGTCAAGCGGTTAGTTAACAATATAGCTCACTAACTTTTGTTTTAGTATTTTATTACATATATTATTTTATAAGTTAATATTAGAACTATACAAGTTAAAATATAATGCAATATATAGCAAATATCAAGGCATCACTTATATTTTTTTTTTTTCTTTTAAAGAAAATAAGCAACACCTATAAAAATTTTGCTAAGATCATGAATTGTTGAAAAGAAGAGACTTTGCAAGTATTCAACCTATAATAACTTTACCAGTCAAAACATTGGCACCTTTAAAATATAAATTTTCATTACTATATTATTATAACATACAGTACATTATACTATTATTATAGTTTCTTCGGAAAGGGTAAAGAGAGAGATCATTTCCAAATGGCCAGATAAGCATAAAATGGAAAAATACAATCTACATATTAGATAGAACATAAAAACAAACATGCATGCATGCACATGCACCTATATGTGTGTGTGTGTGTGTGTGTGTGTGTGTGTGTGAGAGAGAGAGAGAGAGAGAGAGAGAGAGAGAGAGAGAGAGAGAGAGAGGCATGCATTTATATTAAAAAGGAGAGGAGATCAAATCAAAGTGGGGAAAATTGAAAAGCTCCTCATCCTTGCTCATTCAATACTAATCCAAATGATCCAAATCTTTCTGCACGCCTGAGCAGGTATTCTTTTATGCTTTGCAATCACACAAACGTCCCTAATTCTTAACATATCCAAAGCTACTTCTAATACCACCTTCACAAAGGGCTTCACAATAGAAACTTTTTTATTTCTTTCCTTTCAAATTTACTAGCAAACAACCATGGCTACTTGATCCCAGGCTTCCATATGGAACTGAAAATTCTCTTTTTTGCACTACGACAACCAAAAAGATAATACTTTTACAAGTTTGCCCTTTACTCCAAATGAAATTCTCAAGATCTACTAAATGCTCGTGTCAAAAGTAAAATTAAAAAATTGATACTTCATGCTATTAATTTAGAATGCTTAGCTTAGAATGGCAGTTTAATCAAAATAAGTACCTCTAAATCTATTTTTGGTTTTACAAAGTTGTCTAGTTGGAACTAACTCTTGTTCCAAAAACCATTCTCTTAACAAACATAATCTACACTTTGTGAGTCAAAAATTACCTCATTGAAAAACGTAATATGATTTTAAATGGTATGTTATTGACGCATGTTTTAGTAATAAAATATAAAATTGCTAAAATATCAAAATATCTTCATCATAATGTTTGCAGTTTTATATTTGTTTCATAACTATAAAATTTATCTTATAACATATATAATCTACTAAAGATAATATATCTCTCATTTTCTTTAATCACTTCCATTTTATTTAATTTCTTCAAGGATAATCAGTGATATTTTCTATAATATTAAGTATAGCTAATAAAAAGTGTGCTTATGTTATATACATAATCGTTAGCAATGTAGTTATGTTAGACTGCCTTATTTTTATTAAAATGTTGAAGTTTAATGTAACATAAATTTGGTAATTTGATATCGAATGCTAACATTTCCTTCCATATTGTTAGTAAATATAGATACTAAGTTAACTGATTTTTTAATTAGAATTTAATATAAAGAGAGAAAAGAGTGAAACTCCCTTTTTAAAGAGTTAAAATGGATTGTATAATCCAAAAACTTTGATCAACCATTTACAACTATGTATCTCAAATGCAAAATTAATTTTTATATTTAGAATAAATTTTTAATTTAAGCTTAATCTACCATAAAATAGAATTTCTAACCAATTGATATATATTGTTTCTTGAGATGATAAACTTACACTTAGAAATAAACTTCATTTACTCATACAAGGAAACATGCATATAAAAGTTTAAAGTTTTCACTAGTCTTTGTCCTTGAAACAGGATAATTTAAATCCTTATGTAAGAAACAAAAAATACTTATATAGTATTCTACAAGTTAACGATATAATACTAAAAACTTATGATTCTTTTGTATTTCAGATAAAGTTTCTGTTACCACCATCGAAGTTTTCAAGGGAATACTTTGCTACCTTCACTACAATATTTTTCTCTTGGCTAGTTGGATATTGTGAGGTACATCAACTCGGTATTCTTTATATTTTCAGATATTGAATTTATGACACTGTTATTTAAGAACCAAAGGTTAATGCATTCTAAATTTAAAATGGCATTAATGTGTAGGCCAGTAGTTAGTTAAACTTAGCAATATAATGTTTGTTATAACTTATTGATGGTATTATAGCTAGTTCTGTCATTACCTTTGTGCAAGATCTAGATTATGCATGAAAAGCCATGGTGTAAAATGTCCTAAATTCAATTATTGTCAAGGATTTCAAAAAGCAAAAGTCAAAATGATATTTTTCTTTTAGAAGTTAGGAGAAAGATATAATAAAAATGACTTAAAAGTGAACTGAGGTCTAACCATTAAAAGATATCTATGACAATATATAAGGTACGTAACTTATGAAATTTTAATAGCATAAATAACATAATTGATATGAATGGATTTAGCTTCACACGGTACCCAATTTTGCATCAATAAGGAAAATTCGAAGATTATGCTTATCTAGAAAGACAAAAATTACCATAATGAAAAAAAAGAAGAAGAAACACATAACTTCCCTTAAAAATTGTTACATGCCCTTGCCTCTTTGATTTTTGGAAATAACAAAACTACATTTTTTCAGTATCATTAAATTTTCTATTTTTTGGGGAGCGGTATCATTAAATTTGGTTTCTTCAATATAAACATATCACCAGCCGGAGTTGCACTCAATCAAATGATAACATATTTATATGTTCCTAAGAGGAAATCATAGTTAAACATACTATACAAACAAATTCTAAACATAGTACACATTACTTTTCCTGTATTTATTTTTACTCAAATAATCCTTAGTATTTATAGATAATTAGAGAAAAAAGGAACTCATGAGATCACCATCAATATTTCATGACAGTATGGTAAAGATATTCAAGTACATAATTATATATAAGAATAATCCAATTAGATTCACAGAACATTACAAATAAGATGCCAACATTTGCATACGTTTATATAACTTATATACATGCATGCACATACATAATATCTTTGATTGTAATATCCAAAACCTGAAATTTCAGATATATATATATATATATATATATATATATATATATATATATATATATATATATAGAGAGAGAGAGAGAGAGAGAGAGAGAGAGAGAGAGAGAGAGAGAGAGAGAGAGATTTATTTTATTCTATTTATAGTTTAAATGGACAAAATTACATGCATATATAAATAACATATACATGAGTTGATATTTATAGTAGTTGCTTAGATGCTGAAATGAATGGTGATGTTTCAATGTTAGGTCAAGGAATCAGTAGTCCAAGGAAAACTAGAGAAGAACGTAGTCTACATCCCTAAATGCAGGTACTCTTTGATTCCTTTCTATTACTCACAATATGGAAAAGAATATCATATCATTTATGATTGAGATAAACCTCGTAATCCAGAGGTCTCTATAAAAATAAATACCAAAAATTCTAAGGAAACTATTCGTAACGTAACATAAGTTGCTGCCTCTACCAGCTTTACCAACCAATAGAGCATCTAGATTAGCTTCCCAAAGAATACTAGAAAGATAACGATTCAAGAAATGTGCCAATAATCTAACATTTCATATCTCTTTAGTTCTTCAGAGTATATTGTGTATCCTTGTAGATGTCTCACCATAAAAAATTTTTTAGCTCCACATAGCTCGTTCTTAAAAAAAATTTAATCCTAATCCATCTCTAACTGCAACTAGTTTAACAGCAATCATTGGCACCCTATATTGTTTGAAAAGAGACTTGCAAATGATGAGCTACAAATCAGGAGGTAGCCCTCTGCTAAATACCTCCAACCCTCCTAGAATCTAGGCAGAATGTGAATCTAAGTCTCTAATCAAATCATCAGATACAGCCATTAACGCTTTAGTTGAATTCATGTAAACTTCTTATCTCTCCTTCAATAGTAAAGATATTTGTTTGTCTTTCCGTTTCACATAAGCTTTCATGTCGGATACTCTTTACTTTTCTGATCTTGAACCAGAGAACTCTAGTCCTTCATTAGTTTTGCAAATTTCAAACTTCACCCCTTGTTGAATTGTTTTCAGATCCTGAAATATTTGTGACAACGGTTATAGGAATTAAGCTCATTTGCTTCACCGGTGTTTCTACCCAAAATTGACAACCGCAAGTATTTGCGGTGAAGGAAGCAGGCTTCAAGGCTAGGTGGAAATATAAGTGGAAAAATCCATTGCACAGATTGTCAAAACGTTGAAGGAGACCTATTGATCTGCTCAACCTTTAAACACCAGCTGTTGGAATGAACAGCTGACATGGCTCTTATAACCCTCTGGATCCAAACTAAATGCCCAACCTGATTCACCAAAAGAATTTCATTGAATTAGCGTAGATCAGACCAAATCAAACCAAGGTAAACCCGATTTGATCTTATTTGGTTCCTAAATCATGACTCTTGGCCAAAATTGATTGGTGCTGGCCATGATTTAATCAAATTTGATCAAACCAAAGATCTAGCCTGCAAAAACGAGCGAACCGTCTATGAGCAGCTCATGTTTGGTTCTATATATAGCTCTATGCACGCTCAATTAGTAAACAAGCCTAGTGTGAACCTATAAACTGAACACAAAATTAATGAGCTGCCCTAACGCCTGTGGACTCTCACATGTTTGGAGGACTCGGGGGAATGGCAGATTCAAACACCCAAAGAGGCCCTCAGGCATTCAGAGATAACAAAAACTATTTACTCTTGCACTGTTTTTGCAGGTTTTTGGAGAGCACCAATTGTGTAGGGATGTGCACCAACCTATGCAAGATTCCAACTCAAGGTTTCATCAAAGATTCACTTGGGATGCCCATCAACATGGTTCCAAGTAAGCTTCTGCTCCTGTCATGTTAAATTGCCCTCTGATGCTTAAAATGTTCCACATGCATGCACCAAATAACCACCATAGCTGAGAAATCAAATCGATCAAGTCAGAGTGCACTAATCATGTGGTTCCAAGCAAAAATTGGTGCAATGTAAACCAATGGTGCGGCAATGGATGCGGTGGACCAGAACCCACACCAATCATGCCTCACCTGAGCCCACCGGGTCCAATATTGCACCAAGTTTTAGCACCAGTTGGCTGCCCAATTAGATCCAGTCTAATTAATGTTGACCCAATCTGAACAGACCCACCTGATTTAACCCCACCAAAATCAAACCCGAATACATCATGAACACCATGACCTGGAACAAAAAAAGGTCTGGTTGGCTGTGGATGATTCTTGATGGGATGACTTTTGAGAAATGATTCCACATTTGATCATTACATATGACTACTTGAAACTTGCAGCAATGAAGAAAAATATAAAGTGATATCAGACATCAAATATCCCCACCAATATTGACCCAAAGAAGACAAGCTGACTACAATTACATAAAGCACTACTAATACAACCAACCAGTGAAAATTAGATTTCCATAAAAAAAATAATCAATAGCAAACACACTGTTCAGGTGGGAAAATAGCCTTATGAATGATGAACATAGTATGCCAACGGGAAAAGAACGGGTACCAGGAACTGATATGATCAATTCTCTGAAAAAAGATCTACTACAAGGAAAAAAAGAACCACTGAAGAAAGAAACAGAACAAAAACATTTTTTTAAAAAAAAAAATCAAGAGAAGAATTTTAACTATCTCTAATGACAACCTACAACCAGAATGTTCTTCAGTGCTTTGTGATCTTTAATTGTGAGCCAGCCAATTTCCCAAGGCAGCAAGTTGGAAGAAGACACAAATTGCAGTGCTTGAAATGACATCTCAAGAAATTTGACCATAACTAGGATTGCATTTCTACAACATATCAGAAAAAGCTAGGCTAACTGGAAAGCATATGCAGCATAATTCATAAATTTGATGAGGCAATTGCTAGGTGAGGGGCCACCAAACAACCACTCAGGGAGCAGTAAAGACTGAATTGAGATCCACACAGTGAGTGAAGATACTTCACATCAACTTTTTCATTTACATGCCAAAGCAATTAAAGGTATTCCTGCCACCAGTCCTACATACAAAAAATATAGGAAATTCACACCAGAAACCATTTTGTTCCACTGATTTCCATTCATTAAATGCTTGACCATACATTTTTTTATTAATTCACTTCAATGTGTGTTCCATTGACAAGACAACATCCCCAAGTCTGTCTCCCAATTCTGTCAGATCTCACTCATTACAAGCACTTTCAGGGTAAATACCAGATCTGAATGCCATGCATGCATCCAAACATATCTATAGATATATATATAGAGCAACTATCTTGTATATAATCAAACGTGTAATACTTATGATTCAAATACATTGAAAATCAAACAGTAAATGTCATTATTTAGCTGTATAATACATACCATAGAGGTAAATGCAATTCAATTTAGATAAAAAGCATGCCAAATTTTACTAGCTGCAAGCAGTATAAAATTACTTTAATGTTCAGTGGAGAGAGTTACCATGAAGTTGCATTTACCAAAAAGTTTCCATTGCTGTTTCACTATTTATACGCATTTTCTCTATTTGCAACTCATTAACTAAAAGAGAAATTAGTGTAACTAGAGATATGGAAATCACTAAATCTTCAAGGAAAATTACAGTTTCCCCTGAATAAAGTCAAATGAACTCTGAGGCTATTTTCTAAACAATTATGTAAAATCTCTCAAATGCACATCCACAAGTAGTTATCTTTCAAAGATTCTCAACAAATCATATGACTTAAGACCCAGAGTTACAATTAAAACTGACCTCCAAGCATCTTAATCTGTATTTTTTTTTTAAAAAAACTTTCATATAAAAATATTACTACCTCCCAAGTTGCAGAACCACAAAACAGCTCATAAATAGATCTAAACAGCAAAACCAATTGATGAACAGTTTGTGGCTTAAAGATCACAAATATTGAATTTTTTCAACAGTTCTGTTTATATCGCTTAAAAATGCTGGCCGCATTTATGTCATTAGCTAAAGATGATTATTAGAATAGCCCACAAATAATGCAGAGAACATCAAATTCATTATCAGGCTATGCTTGGTAAATTTCAGATTTTGAAGATATGAGCTGTGAGATGATCTTCGGCCAGCACCCTCCAGCAAATGATCCAACGTTGAAGCAACCTTGCTTCCAGACATCATGTAATGCCCACTAATTCTAGCATGCATACAAATAAAACAGATTCATTCTTACATTTCTAGGTATTTTATGCTCTCCTTGTACTTTGCAGGCATAGCAAAGCAAACACATGGTGTGAATTGCTCCAGTGGACAAAGGCTGAAGTGTACAAGCAAGAACAGTCCCAATCATTTGAAAGGCCAATACAACTAATTTTAATTAATTGTTTTAACTGGCAAATATCACTGCCAATAACAGTTGTGATGTATGATAATCGACTTCTTATTGTCAGCAGAGGGCCTATGAGCATCACTCACAGATAAATTGGCTCTGCCACCCAAAGTGAAGTTCCGAAGACAACTAAAACAATTTTGTGAAGCAGAGGTCGGAATGAAGTTCTTTTGTTGCATTGCAATGCATCCATACACCTCCATAAGCATGATGCACAAATACATGACTCTGTGCAGGATAGGAAGAATTATAAGATTCAGAGTGATATCTAAATACAATAAAGAAATCATCTTATAAATCCTGGCCAAATATTCTTCATGTTACTGCTATCATCCAATTATATATTCCAACAACATGCTATGATGTCAGACACTCTGCAGGTCATTCTACATTGGCACTGATGGTCGCTCAACATTGGTCCCAGTTGTCTAGAGAGGCATAATGAGATCGTCTAAAACAGAGGCAGTATGTCACAAATTGATGATTTTAAATTAAAGCAACAGAAATCTTGTCACCATAATTAGGTAACAGATATGACTCTGTCGGTGCTGGTAGATTTAAGTGGGATGCAAACATGGTCCTGTAGCAGAATAATGCTACTTCTAGCATTCTGAGATGACCGACATGCTCCACTTAATCTTCAACAGATTTTATACTTCAATAGCAAGATTCAAGTGGAATAGGGGGTCACCTACTCTCTCTCATGTACTTCCAACAGCTGGCTCCAGTCCCAGGAAAGCTTCAAGCGAACCAGCTAAATACAATGTTAGTTTTTCCTCCTCAGAGAATCTGCACTTGTTATTAGTAGAGAAGTCAAACCTCAATTCTACTTCGATGTCTTAGAATTTTCATGGTTCTAGGCTATAGCTTGTAGGCTAGAATATCCTAGAGATATGAGAATGAAAGGCTCAGAAGTTGATATCCTTCATAGAAACTTGTCCTAAACTTGATACAAATTTAAATAACTTGAGGAGGCACTATGTCAGCTCTCATGCTTCATGGATAGAGAGTGTTGTAAGACATTCACTGAACATAGAATTAACAAAATAATTACCTGAAAACATCCCAAATAATGCAAATTAGTGAACCCAATGCTTATTCCTCTCCTCCTACCAAACCATGATGCAAGATTGCTGACCACAAATACCACTTCACAGGCCTCTCAAGAGCACCGAAAGTGAAGAATAAATTGTGATAACCACATTATCGAAAAAAAAATAATGACCTTGTCTATAGATGAGTAGTTTTGGTTTGTTATAAAGCTAATCATCTCATAGCCGCATTCCTGGAGGAAATGATATGAAAATTTTGAACTCGAGGTGAGAAAATTGCATTTTCCATATCGACGCACACACCTCCCCTAGTGCTCTAAAAGGATAATGTTGGTAAGAGATTTGCTCAACCCAAATTCAAATGCACTGTATAGATTTCAGTTCAATATTTAGGTCATTTAAAACTGTTGTATAAATTGATGAAGTCTGTGAGTTAAGATTTAACAATAAGGTCAAGTTTGGTTTCACATACATTTAGAATCTAACATAACTTTGTGTTTAGGTTAAGGTGAAGATTAAATTTCATAAGTGTCAATATTACGTCTTCCTTTATTTTTCTTTTTTTCCATAGAAGGAGGTGCAAAAAAATTCATTGCTTACCACAAATTGTTAGAATGACAAATCCTCATTCAACATCTTTTTCTTATGGCCGTAGTAAAAGTTGAATTACCAAATTTCTAAATGTTTAGCAGAATATGTATGACATTGAACCGGAACTTACAGTTTAAGATGGAACAAAATTTTAATGCAGTAACAATGCACTGTAAAAGTACACTGCAATTCATAAACCATGCATGCATTCATATGTAAGTTGGTGAGAGTCTGGTAACTTTTGGTTAGGTTCAATAAACCACAAGGTTCATTTACAAACTACTGTCAAGTTAGGCTGAAGTAGGGCCAAGTTATGGGTGATTCAGACCAAGTACTCAATAGAAAATTGATCTAGATCTCAACTGGTCCAACCCAAAAAAACAGAGTTTGGATTCGGTTGCTCTTGTTAGATACAAGTCTATGCCTGATTTAAAGGAACCTGATCCATTTTGCAGATATGCCCTTGCTTTTATGTAGAAAGTTTAATTACTATGTCATGCATAAAATGTGCATCATGGTGCATTATCCCTTTGAACAGTACACAAGGCCCATATCAGTACCTACCCATATTATTTGCCACATCTTGCACATTGTAGTTGGTGTACTGCAACCCAATATGTGTCAAATCATTATTGAACCGCACATAAACACATTACAGAATATGCTTGAAGTCAACTATATGATTTAGGAGGTTCAAATATTAATTTTCCTCTGCTGGCACTCATTCTCTTGTGAGCTTCTTTTCGTAATTATTACTTGCTCAATGAATATATATTTTAGTATCACTTATAATGATCAGGGAAAAGTAGGTGGTATTGTACCAAAAAATAGTAGAGTTTCCTTTGGCTGCCGATTCCACCCATTCTAACTGAAGATGAAGTTGAAGCCTCGAAATACCTGCTATATTGAATATAACTGGCATGCATCTTAAGGTTCAGTGACCAGCATCAGCAGCCAGTGGAAACTCACTAATCTAGCCTCACTAATGGAGACGAGCACATCCAAAAATCAAGTTTTGGTGTTCAAAAATGTCTGTTTCTCACTATGAGGCAACAAAAATAACTTGACAGAAGAAGATTTCATATTATAGTTTAGTGTGCTTATTATGTATGTTACGGCAGCCTTCTACATCTTTCTGTTTGTGCATGCACAATGTCAGTATGATAATATAAGACAAATACCATGTCTGCCATCGACAGCAGAGGCATGAGAAATAATACTTTAACGTTCATCTAATCAAAAGAAAATTCAAAAAGCAGATAGAACAACAAATAAGGAAAAAAAAAAAGGTTCTCGGAAATAGATAGGCTATCCTAGGGATTATGATATCCGTACATTAGTAGCTCAGCATCCAGTCCATATTAATCTAATAATTTAGCCTGAAAAAATTCACCCTGATACAAAGAAAAGGAAAGCATATGAAAACAGGCAGGTTTGCAAGGCAGCCTTCTTTTGTTGTATTGAGTTCAACTTGCTTTATATATTAGTCAATGCATATGCATTACAATGTCATAGTACAAAGAATTTGACAATGAAAGATGAAAAGAAAATATTTCCTTTTCATTTCTTCTTTTGAGAAATATGGGGTGCTTGCCACCCACTCAAGTCAATCCAAGATCTCTCCAGACTTACTGAAGAAGGGTGCCAACTGGCCAAGATAAATTCATTTAGTGAAATGACAAGAAACTCACAAGCAGAAATTACATTTTACTTCAATGGCTTAACTCTACTACTGCTTTACTAAAGATACCTGATTAGGTTCTAACCCCAAAACTTAACAATGTCCTGCTTCAGACAAGCCCACACATGAAAGGTTATTAACAGCACTCAATAGCTGGTGAAATCATATTAGACTGAGTTATACAGTTATATGCTAAAATGCAAAATTTTTAACATGGAAAAAGTTGAACCACACTTCATCACAAGTGGGGCAATCAGGTAAGGGAAAAGCAACAATACATAAAAATAGATTCCAACGCATAAGCGAACTATAACAACCCACATAAATTACTGAACATCAGTTTTTCTCCATCACCATATTGCATTCAGAAAATGGAACTAGAAAGTTTATATTTGCATTAAAAGAAAACAGACAGATGCAAAAGAAAACATGTAAATATATAATATGTATGTGTATATATATATATATATGTAGAAATAACCATTTGTTTAGTGACCCCCCTTAATCAAATGCCTGCACTCTCCATATCAGTGAACACAGGGTTAGCTTCAAGTTGTTCCACAAATTTCTCAAGGATATTTTTCACAACCTCTTGGAATGAATCTCTTGTCAAATCTCCAGTAACATCATTGATCGCTGAGAAAATTTGATCATAAAGAAGAAGAACTGCTTCATTAGATTCAGATGGAGGCAGGCCCAACTCAGGTCCTTTTGCCTCAAAAAACCCTTGCAATGTTTCCTTGTTTCCTTCTTCACTACTGTAAGCAATCCAATCCTGGAACAAACCCTCAATCTCATTGTCAAATAGCTCCTTATCAGCCAAAACCTGCAAGTTTTGTTTTCAAAAGAGTAGCAATTATTTCATAACGGAATATGTAAGCACATTCATAAACCGAAATGAAACTTCAAGGACAGAGCTATAAAGAAAACAAAATATTCATACACCATACTCAGCAAAAAATTTAAATCTCGAAGTTGATAGCATGGTACATATGGTTGTTAATTCTTCATGTTACTTTTTTGTTCTCATTGATTGCAAGACAGGTAAGAGATTGCACCAGAGCCAACACACAAGAAGGATGGTTTAGATTTCTGGATCTGAAGAGATTAAATAAGAGAACAAGGGAGGCTCAAGCTAATGGAAGTGGAAGGAAGAAAAGATGAACTACTCATAATGGTGAAGAATAAAGCCCT
Source organism: Cocos nucifera (assembly GCA_006176705.1). Lineage (NCBI taxonomy): Eukaryota > Viridiplantae > Streptophyta > Magnoliopsida > Arecales > Arecaceae > Cocos > Cocos nucifera. The sequence continues at coordinate 21,993 of QRFJ01007413.1, read as the reverse complement.
GAACTGATGGTATCTCAAAGCTGGATTCACAAAGCTGGCTCTATATATAGGATGATGTGCTGGTATTGTCATGGTCAAGTAGCACAGTCCTGATGGTATTGTTCTGTGCATCATGAAATCGAACAACAAAACTCATATAATGCAAATTAAAGAACCTATATGCTGTAAGATAGAAATGTTACTGATGCAGAATGCAAGCCATGAATCAGAAAACAATATGTACATCATACACTACGCCTTTAATCTTCAAATTCTCAAAGATGAATTTACTTGATATAAAATTGCTCAGACAAATGCAAGCCATGAATCAGAAAACATTGTGTGCATCATACACTACACCTTTAATCGTCATAATTCTCATATCAGAGGAATGTACTTGATACAAAATTGCTTAAACATTTTCTGTATGGTACAACATGGGTATCTTTCCCTTCCAGGAAAAGAAGCCTAGTGTTGTAACTTCTAATAACATGTAAAAGAAGAGGTGAGAAATTGAGAAGACTTAAATTGATTAAGGATATAATGCTGCAAATAAATTGATGGAAAGTTTAATTCATAAAGGTCAGACTGAACAGATTCTTAATCTTGATTATGATTATGTTGATGCTATTGGGGAGGTTTGACTAGTAATATTAAATTATAGGCAATAACTGAAAGACTTAAAATGTCCGAAAGGGAAAAAATATTAATGAAGCAGAATGAAGGTTAAAAATAAAAAAACCTGGCCCTCATCAAACATTACAGATGTTACAATTGTGGTCATTAGATTTAACAGGTCTATTCCATGAACATTTTTGGTTATCCATTACACCAAGACAGGATAATACATGCATGTATGGTCTCCAGAAATGGAAGCTTTGTGTTGGATCTTCTCAGAAAGAATGAGGATAGATTGCTTAAACTGACAAGAACTATATAAGGAAAAAATATAGATATTCTTACATATCAAAAGATATATTTCTGATGACAAAAACAGTTGAATGTAGCAAAATTGAAAATTGTTCCAACTGTAGCTATAACTACTCGTACAACTAAAGGAAATATGTGAATAGAATAGTCTATTTGAATAAGAAAGTGAAAATACAACATCAAGCACAATTGTTTCCCAAATTGTTGTATAGCATATAAATTCACCGAAGACTTGTATTGCATATTATAAAAATGAAAATTTAAGGTGCCATTTGACATCACTTTTTTTTAATTTTCAGAAATAAAACATAGAAATTTTATTTCTATTTCTTTTTAAATTTTTGAAAATATAAACATATTTGGTATAAATTATTGTTATAAGCAGAATCATAGCAATGATCATGGTGATGGTACTAGTGATGGAGGCAGTTAAGCTGTTGGTGGTGTTGATGGCTAGGACAGTAGACGTATGGTAGAGGTGGTGGTGGTGGTAGCATTGGCACCAGCGATGTGGCAAAGGTGAAAATGATGGCAGCAATCATGTAGTAGAGGTAACTGCAAGGGTACTGACCATGTGATGGAGGCAGCAATGGTGGTGGCAAGGGTACCAACTATGTGATGGAGGCAGCAATGATGGTGTTGTTGGTGTGGTGACAGCGACAATGATGGTGGCAAAGGGGCTGGGGCAATATGGCAAAGGTGGCAATGATAATGATGGTGGTGTGGTGAAGGCGGCGATGGTGGTGGCTGTGGTTGCGGCCGTGAAAACATTGGTAGAAACAAAGTGTTGTCAAGGTGATGGCAATGGTGGTGGAGATTGTGTTGGTGATGGTGGTGAAAAGATAAGTTTCTTATTTTTGGAAATACTGAAAGTAAGTATTTCTTACTTTTATTTTTTCCTAAAATTAATAAAGATGACTTTTGAAAAATAGAAAATAAAAACTATAGCACCAAACATATTTTTTTCTCACTTTCTCTGATTTTATTTTTAAAAAAAGGAAACAAGAAAAGGGATGCCAAACAAGCCTTAAGCTTTCCACTTCTGAAGCTGAACATGCAGCTGTTAGAAACAAAAATTGGGCATGCTTTTTAAAATGATATATGCAGTGAAAATGTAAATACGAAAATGTGGATGAAACCATAGAACACATGGCTACAAATTTTATGCCCATATTCCTTTAATGATTGTAACGCAGAGGACTTCTTGAACCAGCATAACAAGATGAAAAGTCATATAACACTAGTAAGTAGTAACCCTAAGAGCCACACATAATATCAAGGTTCGGCAACAAATATCCTTTAACAGTGTAACTTGATGAAGCCTAATAAGCTCAAGGTCCAGAGCTTCTAAGTTTAATCTTTAAAATTAGTTTTCAATATGTATGAAAAAAGGGAAGGTCTGGGATATCTAAGCCAAAATTTTCGATCAATGAGCAAAAGCAATTTTTTTTGTTCAATATATAGAAGAAATATTTGCAGAAGTTATCCAGATAATTGAATGAATATAAAAAATGAGTATAAGAATGAAAAATAAAAAGTAGAATTGTGGTACCTTTCTTAACTTTGAACCATTAAAAACCTTAATATTTTGGATAAAAGTTACATTCTTTTTAGCCAAAGCATCAGCAAGATCTTGTAGAATGGCTTGAAGTAATTGTGCAAATTGAGCCTGGCCCAATTGTTCTCCCCCCTCAGCTCCATGTTTCTTTAAAATGTTCTTAAGAAGATCACTGGATTCTGTTTACATCACATGTACAAAGTAGTAGAAGTCAACAAACCATTGAATGGCATAAGAATAACAAATTGCTAGCAAATGGTTGAATATAATCAGAATAATAGTACTATGGAAAATTATGAAGTATAAGATGTTAATTTAAATGACTAACTGAGAGGATCAAAAAATGCAATTTGATTTTTTGTACCCTGGGTGTCTGACCTTCTTTAGAATTTCTCTAGCACTCCTTGTGCCCACCTCTTTAAATTCCATAAAACACTTTGTAGTGCTGCAATGATTCTATACTGACTGCTAGAATTTCTGATGGAATAGAGTTGCACCACGTATGTACTTACATGGCACAACTAATAGCTTGTATATCATCTGTAAGAATGTTTGTGAAAGCTATTGATAGTCAGAAAATATGTACTATATATTGTGTACCCATCTGTCAAGCATTGCATTATCAATTTAACCTTTTCTTCTCAAAAAGTTTATAATAGAGAAAGCTAAGCACAAGCCTGTCTTCTCATTATACGACTAGAACCAAGCCCCTGTGAATAGGCAGAGAACATCTCCACCATTACACCAATCAGGAAGCAACATAATTACCACAATCACCACAAATTCTTACTTTCAAACTGGCAAGGTAAACGATGTTGCTGCTCAGGTCTCAGGATTAGGGCATCAATAACAAAATTGGACTCCTGCATATTCCATCTCTTAGCTTGTGGTTGAATCAGTGAAAGTTTCAGTGCCATGTGGTTTCGAGTGGTCTGGTGGGAAGTGTGGTTTCCTATACTGGGTAAGAGGCTAACATTGGTTACTGTGTTAGGTAGTTTAAGTTGGTTATGTTTTTCTCTCAAAACCTTGTATTCTAACACAGCACAAAAAAAGAGTCATAACAGAATTGCATCATCAATTAGTATAATGGTAGAATAAAGATTGCAACATTATTGTATTTCAGAATATTTATTGAGATAATCTTTATGGTAGACTTCAGAGTCCTGTTTTAAGTAGGACCTGTATATGAAAGTCCTATTTTAGGTATATGATGGGTTAATTCAGAGAGTTGTATTGTTTGACTTTTTGTTGTTTTACATGTACCATATAGGGATACGACGGTTTCCAGATTTTGTATTTAGTTTACAAAAATCCTAGTTTACTTGTAAAAAAAATCATGAGGAATATATAGTAGAAGGTTTATTAGGGTTGAATAGAAAGTTACTCTATGGAATTTGTTTTGGAAGAAAAAAGGGATTTCTTGAGACCAGGTTCAACCCTTCTTATCTCTCTCTCTCTGCCCCTCCCTCCCCCTCCTCACTCTTCTTGATCACTCTTCTCTGATCTTCATTTTTTACTAAATTATCCGTCTTTTCTCTTCTAATGCTCACTCTTGTTTTCCCCACAAAGGTAGAATCTATGACCTGAATTTCTATCATACGAGTACTCTGCAAGTTTCCTTTAGTAACTTGTTTTTTGGATCCATACCACATCTAAAGATTTTAGCATTCTTGAGTTTTGCATTGCCAAAAGACACATTGCTTCCCCTTTTTTCTATAACAAGATAACAGCCACACTTAAACTCTTGTCTAATCATTTTTTTTCTTATGTCCACCTCCTTCATAGACCATCCCTTAATGGTCTTTTGTTAAACTTAGTATCAGAGTTAAGGGGTTCTGCACTTTTGTTTTTCCTTCCTTTAATCTTGTTTATACTCTCTTTGTTTCTTTCTGTTTCCATTATGTTCAAATGAGAAGTTCAAGATCAAATTTCTTAATCAACATATTAAATTCAAGAGGAATGTTTGCAAGGAGATGCATGATGACAATTACATCTTCAAAAAATGATCTGGCATCAAAGCTACATTGTAAAAGTATGCTATATCCCTAAGCATGCATACAACAATACATTCACATAGATGAATATTCATCACAGCAATGAAAATGTTGCAACAAAGGACTTATCCATGGAAATCTTAGAAGCAACAATCCTTCACATCAAGAGACAACAATTGAAAACACCATGTCTGGAGAATCCAACTGAATATAATGAAACCTCTGAAAATATATTTTCAAACAATTCTTGACTAATGAATTATGCATGAATGAATCTCGATGTTTCAATGGACATGATTGTATTGCAGCACTTTGAAGATCCATAAATTGTTGATTTTGCAATTTCGTCGATGCACATTCCCAAGCAGGTACTGAACAATCAGTTAATGTTGTGATAACAAGAAGGTCGCAAATTGGTGTCCATAATCAAATCCTCAAGATTCAATGGTCAAGCACAAGGAAACAGATTATCAAGATCTTTGGGACAAGATCTAAGCAGCATAAGTAAATAATTGCAAATAAATATAAATAGACCCTAATTTTTATTTTATTTTCAGAAATTTTATTTAGTTAATTCTTGGAGTAGCTGATGCAGGCCGAAACTACACCCCTTGCAGTCTCAAGACCCCCAGAGGACCTCTGGACCAGCCTTAGACCTAATAAACGGTCACAATTGAATCACAAATTTCAGTGAACTCGACATTTTATAAAATTATGACATGTTGTAGTGTTAGGTACAATCTAGTGCACATTAGTCTGAAAGATGAATTCATCCCGACAAGCATAACTTGAATTTTGAGCTCAAGCCACTTATCCAACATTGAATAAGCTTTCCAACACCACTTGAATCACCTCATCAGAGCTTTCATGAGGAAGTTATGGCCAAAATTTGAAGCAGTGTCAGTGCAGTTAAGGACCACGAATCTGACAGTAAGGGTAAAACCATCCACTATTTGTATAGTAGTTAGTTTGCCATCTGACTTTTCTTCTTTATGACAGTAAACCCTCAATCTGATCCAACCTGAATCCCAAAAGCCCCAAAGTCATCACAATTCTAGTCCAGATCTAAGTGGAAGGTATCTGATGGCAGTTAGTATGTCATAGGTCAAATATAGATCTATGTTGCTTCTATAACCAACTTATGGCAAAAGTTACTTATTCTAGTAATCTTAGGATTTCAATGTGAAGGGTCCTAAATCCTATAAATGCCCATACCTAATGTTTGCACATCAATGAAATTTGTTTTATTTTGAGTGCACATCAACTCATGCTTGTTCTAAAATATTTTCCTTGCATGGTAGATTCCATGCAAGCCAAGGTGGATTCCGAGGATTGGTGGCAAGGCCAATTGGTGGAGTCCTTGGTCACGGCAAGCTACAACGGTGTTAGTTGGTCGACTCCTTGGCAGCAAAGTAGGCCTCTTCATAGCAAGTAGTAAGCTACTAGTTGTCCACAGGTAGATTAGTTTCTTAGCTTCCTTAACTTTTAGTTTTCAAAATTATTTTGCTTTCTTACTTCTAGGATTAGTTTAATTTTTGCTTCATAGTTTAAGATTACTGCTTAGATGGTTTAACCTTCCGCTGGATCATTTTGAAGCTAGCTCTAGGCCTGTCAGTAGTTTTTGTTGTCAAGTTTTAAGTGCCATTTGTAAGCGAAGGTCTCACCTTAGCTATATGTTTGTTTGGGTGAGTCAAAGTTGTTATGGATTGATTTTTTTGTTGTTTTACAAGTATTTCTAAATAGCATCATATGGGATTCCAGAGTTTGAGTTTAGGAGAGATTTTAAAGGTTTACTTGGTTTTAAGAATCCTAGTTTAACTGTAGAAGAAATGAAGAAACTATGAAGGGCTTACTTGGGGTGGATCAAAAATCATTGTTTGCAATTTGTTTTAGAAGAATGAAGATTTCTTCAGGCCAGGTTGGAACTTTCTTTTCTCTCGCTTTCTACCTCTCTCCTTTCTCCTTCTACTTTGTTCAATTTCTACTAACATTAAATGTCTTTGCTCTTCTAAACCTCAATTTCGCTCCTGTTTTTTCCAGAAAGATAAAATCATGTTTGATTTTCTATTATCGACGACAGACCACCACCAGTAAAGAGTTTCTTTAGAAACTTGCTCTTTGAACCTATACCTCTTAAAGGCCAAAAATGGAAAATTTTCAATCTTAAATGTTACAATGACCAAGGAAAAACAACTTTCTTTTCCTGTTCTCTGTAAAAGGACAGCATATAGATTTTTTGGCCTACCCTCGTCTCATCCCTCCCTTAGGTCTGCAAGGCCTCTTTATTTTTTTTTTTTTAATCTTCAGATTTTGAACCAAAGTCGGCAAAGGATGTGTTGACTTTGATTCAGAATTCGAAAATTAAAAAAGAAAAAAGGTTTGAAACCACTCTCCCCTATTCCAAAATGAAGATGGGAAGAGGGAGGAGTGAAAGGGGGAGAGAGAGAGAGAGAGGGGAGGGAAAGGAGAGGGAGAGAGAGGGAGAGGGGGGGAGAGGGAGGGAGAGAGGAAGAAGGAGAAAGAGAGGGCTTGAAAGACCTCATCATCGGGGGTGGGGGGCTCAAAACACTAACCCTAACCCCGTGTGTGAGAGAGAGAGGGAGCAAGAGGGTGAAGGGAGGATGTGTAGGTGTGATGCTTCTCACCATCAAGGTCCAAGTGTGGGAGAAGGCAAAGGTCTCGAGCCTGGGGGAGAGATGAGGACACGAGCACTTGACGGAGGCAAGGAATCGATTGAAACAGTGAGGTTTTTTTTTTCTGAGGTGGGGTTGTATTGAACCGAATGTGTGGTTTGAACAATGCTAGCAACTGACCACTCCAGTTCAGCATTGGTCAGCCTTCCTTGCATGTTAGGCCTACAAGTAGCCACAGTATCAACAGCCACAACCAGTCAATATTAGACATCATTATCTAGTAGGGATGGGGACATAATCCAGATTGATATCAGACCTAATATCCAAATTGTGAAGAAGACATGGATGCATACAAGGGCCATGGACACTTTATTTGAGATTGAATTTTTGAAATCAGGCATTCTTGCATTGATCCTTTAAGTAAGGTTCTTCATAAGGCTAGACTTTAAAATATCATAGAAGGGCCTATGATACTTTAAAATACTTTTACCCCTGGGTTTGGAAGAATATTCTTTCCTGATACAACATAGGATACGACCAATAGGTACTATGACCAGCCAGACCATGCTAAAAATCGCAAGAGCTAGAGGATTCACGGACGAAGATTTCAACAAGCCAATATTTGATTTATTCCATCAGGGATAAATATTTTCTCTGGGTTTTCTTATAAATTTTCCATGAGGGACAATATTGGAATTTAGCTAGGTTTCCATATTTGTAGTAGAATAATTCTAGCATGTTTTATTATTGTCAAGTTCTATTTTGAGTATGATTCTGTATCGCATTCAATGCCTAAATTAGAGTTAGGAGATCATGTCCTATATATGTGCATCTAATACATCATGTGGTAGCCTTTTGAGATATTAATAAAATTCTTTTTGAGAGAATTTCCTTCACAAGTGAAGGTTTCTTCAATCCAATTTGCTTCTACTTGCATGTTGACTTCGAAGTGTAACCTCGTCAACCAAATCGCCTCTTCTTCCTTTCCCGTTGCATCATTTCCAACCTGAATTAGGGTTAGGAGATCATGTCCTATATGTGTGCATCAAATACATTATGTGGTGGCTTTTTGAGATATTAATAAAATTCTTTTCGAGAGAATTTCCTTCACAAATGAAGGTTTCTTCAATCGAGTTTACTTCTACTTGCATGATCTTTAAAGTGTAACCTCATCGACCAAATCACCTCTTCTTCCCTTCCCACTGCATCATATCCGCTCTTCCCCCACTTTGGAATAGGATAGCATCCTAGCCGGGAAATGGTAGCAATATTCTTTTCTAAGAAGACTTCTAGCTGGCAAAGAGCCTTTCTATGATCGCTATTTCCATCATTACGTCAACTGTAGGAAGAACTAAAGAGGTTTTTGATGCTTCACTATTGGAATTGACAAAGTTGAAAACATCAAAGTAACATATCCTCTTCCTTAAGCCACATTTCAAACTCCATTTCTGCTCCAACGTGCAATTTCTTAAATTTAGGCGGACTCATATGCCCCTTCCCAGCACTCTATGGAGTATGCCAGTACCACTCAAGGCCAAAATCTTCTTGTGGCTGTATATACCTAGTACTTGAAAGTATCAAGCATGATAGGGCATTTAACTTCAACAAATTTTAGAGTTTGTAAAGTTTAAAAACAAACAAAAAGACATATCTCTACATTCTGAATTTTTTGTTAGAATTGATTCTTTTATCTATCTAAAAGAATGATTGGATTGGTATATTTCAAGCAGTGGTGCACAAATATCAGAAATTAACTAGGCATGATATTCATAAGTGGGCTTATAATGGTGGAAAATATCGATCTAACATGCTTTTCTTTCTATTTTTTATTCAACTATTTTACAACTGGCTCATTTTGTATGTTTCACATAAATTTATGTTTTTTATATTTAAAAAAATCAGTAAAGTGATTCGTGATCCGATCCATGATTCAATCTGATCTGAATACCTGTAGATTTTCAACTTGATCCCAATCCTCACAAGATTATATCTAATACTCAAAACATTTTGAATAACTAATAATGATGATCATTTCAATAGAATAGCCATTCAATATACTGTCTTATGATGGTAGAAACTAGTCTTCTATATCTGGATATTAATTCTTCTACTTTACAGTGAACTCATCTTTTCAATTTTTAATTTCTTTTTAATTTCAAAAAATTTAAGAAAATGGAAAAAAATCTTATGATTCAGAACTCAATCCACCATTACATGTTTCCTGATTTTATATGTAAGTGTAGATCAGTTCCAACTTCCAAGTAAGATTGGAGATTAACATTCTAGCTATCTGTTTGACCTGGACCGAGATTTCGACCAGACATTGTATATTCAGAAAACTGATTTTAATTTTGGTCAACCTGAAAGGCTGAACCAACTCCACTGTAATAAGATTTTAACCAAAGCAATAAACATGCCTAAGGCATAAACAAGATTTTAAATTGGTTTGGTTTTATTTGAGTCAACCCAAGTTTGGCCTGGTTTTGACCTGTTTTAAAGCACTACAGAAAGAGTCCAAATTTAATAACTAAACCTGACCCTGTTTAGACCCAGCCTTAAAGCTCTGTAGCCTAAATCATTCAAATTTACAGACGCCCTTTAGCAAGAATGCAGAATGTCTGACCTGGTTTTACATTTGGATTCTTTTTTTCCTTTCCAGAACAGGCTTTCAAATAAAGGTTCTATCATCCTAACTCAGCATATTCCAGGTTAAACCATGCAAGCAAACAAATTAAACAAAATTTTACCATGCTTAACAAAAGATTTAATGTAATTGAGATAGGTGCATTGGTTGCGGCACATTTTAGAAGAGTGAGGATTCTTATTAGTACACCAAAAAAAAAAAAGCGCAAAAGATGATCGGAGCTTTCAAGATTCTAAGGGCCTAGTTGGATATTCCTACAGGATTGGGCTAAAAATCTTGTAAGAATCGGGCCTGTTGGCCCATCTAGCTTGCATTTTCTAAGAGCCTGTCTAAACCCAACCCAGATCCTAGTCTTTAGGCTGCAGGAAGAAAAAAAAAAGACTTATGGAGGTCTTTTATTCCTTCTCATAGGATTTCAGCTAGGTGGTGTTTGGTTGATACATGGCCATGCTTAAATGGACGGCCCAATCCATGGATCCTACAAGAATTTCAGCCAATCCTGTAGGAATAGCCAAACAGGCCCTCAACAAGATTGATTATGATTCATATATCATCATGGCTTAACGGATTGTGTGGTTATCTTATTCAGTGGGTCTGACCTCTATTCCTTGAGAACAACTTCTTTCAATGTTGAGATTAATGCAAGGGTCCCATGATATTACTGCAATGACATTAAGTCCCAAACAAGTCACGTTGATGAATGAAATCCACATCCTGCATCCTATCTCATGGCTGAGATAGCAAAGGTGCCTCTAAATTCATCTAGATTAGAGAAATTTTTCTGCAGTAGAAGCAATATTTTATATAAGGGTGGACTATTTGGTCTTTGACCTATGGTCTGAGTTGGCTCCATTTTTCACTTGTAAACAATGGTTTTGTATGAAAAGGCAAAACAGTTGTAATATGACTGCATCATTGATCAGCATTGGGACAGTCTCTCTATAGGGACTCATCAAACAATGCACTAAACAAGAGCATGGAGGACCCAAAAGCCTATGGTAAAGAGAGATTAGGTCAATGACTCATTTTTGTCTTAATAAGGAAAAAGAAAAGCAAAATTTGGCAGCTCATATAATAATAAAGCTATAGAAATTTTTGTTTTAAAAGTTATGGTAAGGTAACACAAATTATGGCATAAAAGTAACAGCTGCAATTCAAGTGGATAACCACACAATGCATCACAAGTTTTGTTAGCATGATTTGCTTTACCACCATATACGCCTGATACGGGGCGTACCATATCATACCGGTATGCTATACAAACACTACCATACCATACCAAACTGCATACTGACACTATAATAAGATTTTACCAGTACGGGGTCTAGTATTGAAATGGTCAATCTTGTTTGTTAGTAAGCTTCATATGTGATAATTAGTCTAAGAAATATAACTTGTATCGAAACCAGATTGTTCAAATTGCTACAAAGTGGAGCTAATATGGTTAAATTATATGAAATAGAAAAGGGTTTTCTTGCATGTATACCTTTATAAATATCTGAAATTGCATGTATACAAATTTACTATTTGTGTATATATGCTTAAAAAATATTCTTTTTTCACATGTATACACTTATAAATATCACAAACTTTATGTATACCTTTGCAAATATAATATTTGCAAGTATAACCTCATAAATTATTTCTTTATATGGATATACCCTCATGAATTTACTATTTTTATGAATATCCTTATAAGTTATTGGATAAAAAAATAACACCTACATTTTGCATGAATTTGTGGATACCTCCTACAAATCCAATTGCTGTAATATCAATCCTACATTTTCAAATTATTGCAATATTGTCCACCCTCCTCCCAATTAGGGTCAGAGGTTACCAATGGTGCTTAGTTGTCAGTTGATATGGGCATATTTTGCCGAAAATACCTACTTATCAACTGGTGTGGAGGTAATTAGGTAATGATTGGATATATTACTTATCAACTGGTGTGGAGGTAATTAAATGATGATTAGGCCTATCATCATCATCTGCCCCATGAACAAAACCCACCCTCAAATCCAACCCTAATCCCATCCCCTCCCCCAACCATCCTCCTAAAATGACCACACAATCCCGCAGCAACCCCCTAGCGCCGCCACCATTACCCTACCCAACCCCCCCCACCAGCAGCTCTTGAGCCATCCTCCTCTCCTCCCTTTTCCTCTTTTCCAACCCCTCTCTTTCCTCCTCTTCTCCCTCCCCCCCTCCCTCTCTTTCCGCACCATGAGGAAGAAAAGGATGATGCCACACGAAAAGATGTCGATCTTGGTGCTATCGTAGCTCTTGCACATAGGGATCTCAGGGGCTATGCAGGCCAAGGTGTTGCAAAAGGTGTAGAAGATACCTCTTCTTTCTTTGCTTTTGGGGACCGTGAATAATATTTCACTTTGAACATGTTTTGGTTGGTTTGCATTGGGGGCGGGGGGGGTGTGGAGGGTGGGGAGTGAAATGTTTGCACCATAGAGGCATCAACCATTAAGAAGTGCGCAAGCTCCAAGCCTTCCTCTCCTCTCTCTCTTGCTTTGATCCGATTGGATCTACAACTACCCATTAGAGGAAAAGATTGGGGGGATGGGAATGAAATGTTTGCACCACATAGGCATCCACCATTAAGGAGCTCGTGAGCCCCAAGCCTTCTCTCCTCTCTATTTCACTTTATTTCTTTGTTTCGATAGGATCTATTCTCAGGCTCTAGAGGTTCCAATACATTTCCCTTGATGGTGGCCTCGATAAGAAGATAGCCGCTTGAAGTGGGAGGACAAAGGGAGGGGGATTTCATGAAGAGGGAAAGCTCTATTTGAGAGTTGTCATGTTTGTTAGCATCTATTTCTTTCCCTAGCAATTGCCTTCCTAATTCTTGTTTCCTATGGGCTTGGATTTGTTGAGGGAGAAGGCAGGGAGAAGAGGGAAAAGAAGAGAAAGAGGGAAAAGGAGGAGAGGAGGAAGGGGACGGTAGTGGTTGCCAGGAGGTCTCTAGCCGGACCTGTGTAGCTGTCTTAAGGAGAAGTTTTTTTTTTTTTTTTTCACATCAACTAACAAGTTTTTTTTCACATCAACTAACAAGTAGGCACTTTCCTCCATGTCAATTGACAATTAGGCACTTTAGGCAAACTATGTCAACATCAACTGACAAGTGCCACCGGCGAGCATTGATCCTGACCAGAAGGAAGGTGGGCAATGATCCAACAATCCAAAAAATGCAAGGTCGATATTACAGCAATTAGATATGTAGGGGGATATTTGGAAATTCATGCAAAATACAAGGTGTTATTTTCATCTACCTTTATTAAGTTAAGGGTATACACTCAAAATAATTTATAAGAATATACATACAAAAAATAATAATAATAATTTATAAAAGTATACACATAAAAAGAAATAATTTATAAGAGTATACATGTAAAAAGAAAAAAAATACACCAGAGTATATGCAAAAGCACAAAACTTGAGAGGGTATACATGCATTTTAGATGTTTTTATAAATATATAAAATGAATAATTTATCAAGTATACCTGCAAATCATAAATTTGTCAAGGTATTCACATACTTTCAAATATTTATAAGGGTTACATGCAATAAAACCCAATAGAAAATTTTAATCCTTCTCTTTGTGTTTAGCCTCTAAGCTTCAAAATCCCCTGAACATACATAAATCAATACAAAAGGAAAAACTAGTTGGGAGCATATTTCCAAAAGAATATTATAGTTTGGACTCACGATCCCTATCAAATATTGATACATGACTTGGAGAAGTAATAAATTGAGGTTCTAAGTATGACATATCCTTTTAAGCAGCATAAGCAATGCCAAGAGTTGAACTATCAAGTAATAAATTAATTCCCACCAGCAGATGCCCCAATTTAAAATATAAAATATCACAATATATAGCAATAAGGTGAACTCTTTATCTGAAAAGAATGGAGAATTGTGTAGAAGAGCTGCATATTTTCACTAGAGAAGGAGAGATATGATCCTATTTGAAACCAGGTGGACTCTAGAATAGTATACAGAATCCAGGGTATGAAAACTTATTAAGCTAGAAGTAGCCTAATATTGTTTCTTAGTGAAGGAAGAAATCGTTATATTAAGATGATAAGTTGGCAAATGCCTGTGACGTAGCACATCCCCCATATCAGCAAAGCAAGCATATGAAACAAAAAAATGACAAATGTTAGTGAAATATCCCCTCACAACCAACAGAGCAGCATATTTAAGCCTAGCAATAAGCATATAATTGAGACAGGAAAAATATTATTTCTGCTTCCAAATAGCCAACTAGAACTTGAGAGAAAAGCACATGTATGCTACACTAGTCATAAGCAAAATACATATTTAAATTGCACAAGTAACCTGGAAAAGGAGGAACTCCCATTTCAACCCCCATGTGAATAAGAGCATTCTGTATCTTATCCTTACTAAGCTTTCCTCTGTCATCAACATCCAGTTCAGTGAAGAGGTTTTCCGCCAACATTGCAAAATCATCTTCATCATCCAGAAAAATTCGAATAGCACTTCCATCCAAAACCAAAACAACAAGAGGATCATCTAAAATTGAAAAGTGAAAGTAAGATCGTGGTCAAGTGATAATGGAACTCATTTGTAAGTAAATAAAACTGCCAAATAACAACAAACCATAGGATATGCTCAAGAGCAATAAACATGATCCTAAAATTCAGTAACTAAGAAGTCAATTCCTGAAAGGCACGACATATAACAACAAACCATTGGATACGCCATATTAACATGACAAAAACCCATGAACAATCATCATTCTCAATGCTAGTTAGCATTTAGGCTCTTCTTTCTAGCTATAGATTTACATAGAAAATGTATAAATTGAGAAGAAAAACTTTTGACATGTGATATTGGATTTATGCACAGAAGGATTTGAGATGCCCAGAAACAAGCTGACAATAATATTTTGTATTTACTATTGAATATTAGAAACACATTAAACAAGTGTTGAGAACAAACTGTATAATGTATCACGAGGTAAAGTCATCGTCTTTAAAACCTTATAGTTGTACAGAAGACAAATCCAATAACAGTTGAGCTTGTTTCTGTTTACAAATCCGTAATGCCTCATTTGGATGCTGTCAAAGGAAATCTGCAGATTTTGCATAGGCCAGGTGAGGCAAAGCAGAGAGAGAAGCCTGGAAAAAGCAGCAGCAGCTTGACTGAGGAAGCCACTGAATTCTAAATCCATAACTTTCAGCAGCAATGTAAATCGCCAAATCCCAAAATTTCAGTGATAACGTGATAAATGGCACCTTCCTTTGTTCCTTTCCCTACCTTGTCTCGTCAACCCCTGTTACAGATGCAAGAAGTTATCTACTGATAACTAATGCCTGCATCCAAACAAGGCCAAAGAGCTTCACTAGAACACAACAACAACAAAATATAAAACTTAGCAAAAAAACTCATTAGAGCATACTAAATGTATGTGATATGGAGACTTGACATAAACATGTGCATGCACCACAAATTGGATGATCAATATGCACGTTTGGACATGCACATGCATGTATTGAAAAGAATTATAGCTAAAACTAGGTAGAAAAAATTAAAGGAAATATATAGGGACTTGTTATTTAGTTACAAAAATACTCCACAGCAAGAATTGCCGAACTGGAACCGGACCCCATGCCGACCGGCTAGTGGTATGGTTCGATATGCCTCCAAACCGAACCATACTAAGGTTCGAATGGACACAGGATGGCAGAGGGAGAAGAAAATAGAAGAAAAGAGAGAGAGGGGGGAAGGGAAAGAGAGGGAGAGGGAGAGGGAGCCTCCAATGGCTGCTGGAGGCCCATTGAGGTTGCCAAAGGCTGTGGCACCCATTAGAGGGCTGGCGAGGAGGGGCGAGCAAGAAGGAGAGAGAAAAAGAGAGAGAAGGGGAGAGGAAAGGAGAGGGAGAGAAGGCCTCTGAAGGCCCATCGAGGGAATTGAAGGCTTCTGGGCATCGGATCAAAACAGGAGCTTTGGCCTCTATTTTGGCCCTTTTTTTGAGTGATATTAGGTGAAGTCGGCAACCAGCCCTTTGATAATTATCACAAATTACTAACTAAAAATATTAAAATATATAATAATCAAAATTTATTTAAAAAAAATTGATACTTTTATTAGTATTTTGCAGGAAAAAAGCCCACCAATGCGAAGAACTTGATTTATGGGTTCAAATGGATCAAATTTCACTCAAATCGAAGCTAAAACGAAAAAAAATATGAAGCCCAAAAGTTTAAAATAAAAGAAAAGGACAAAAATAGGCCGGTGCATGGTGGACCGATCGGCCGGTCCATGGAATGGGCGCGGACCAACCAGCTCAGCAGGCACATCGAATCAGAGTGCGACGCATGGTGGACCTGAACCGCTAAGCAATTTACAAAAAAACCCACATGACGTATAGGGGCATTTTGGTCTTTCTATTTGGTGCGGTAGCTGCTGGTTGGCGGAGGCTCACGGTGTACCTAGTCCAGCCGGTGTACAAGCATAGGGATGTGTGATCAGATGGCTCTTAGCAAAGCCAGTCGGCATCCAACAGTCATCAGGGTCCCAACTTGATTAAGGACTCCAGCGGTGATTTAGCGCAATCCGACGGTGCAGCGTACTCCAAGCGATGATCCAACAGCGGAGAAACTAATTAGGGCGTTGATTATAATTTAGCAGCTAATTTTGGTGGTTTTTGAGTTGGTTTTGGACTGTTTGATCAAGATCCGATGGTCGAGGTGATTTCTAGTTTGATTAGGATTTACCCAGCCTTCCTTAGCGCGATCGAATGGCCGAAAACACTCCTAGCAATGATCCGATAGCCCAAAATCAATCTAGGCGATAACATAAGGCTGCCGGTGGATTTTTTGATGAAATCTAGGGTGTTTGATCAAGATCCAACGGCCAGAACTTCAACAGAATAATTCAAGTTAAACTCCAATTTGGGTCCAACAAGGAGCCAAAAATCCCAAATTCACTATATTTAAGCCCTCCCTACGCCACAGTTCAATAGAGAGCCCCTTTGAGGGGAATTAGCTCTCTAATCCTCTCCCTTCCCTCTTTCTTCTTCTTTCTTCTTCCTTTTTTTTCTTTTCTTTTTCTTTTTATTTTATTTATCTGGTGATCTGAAGATGTCGGGAGCCAGAGAATTTTAAATCATGAGCAACTGAAGATCAAAATTTTGAAATGTAGATGAAATCTTCCCGCATGAATTGTATTTTTTTATTTTTTATAATTTTTTTATGTAAAGAATAAAATATTCTCTTGTCCAATCTTAACTTTTATCCTCCATACATGAGATCTAATATTAACATGCTTATTATTGATTGATATTTAAATAGACTATATTTATGGAGATGGGTTGTGATCGGGAGATATAGTTCGTGCTCAATTTAATAGTTTATATTAGAGAAAATCAGTAAAAGCTATTGTTGGGGATAAATCCCGCTCCTGCCGAAGCCCGGCCCGACGCTCAGCTTAATGTAACCAGTAGCCGCAGAAGAGCTCCGACAGACGGGCTTCAGCCGAACTCCCAGCGGCCTTGCTTCTTCCAGCAGGCCGAACTGGTCAGCTTCTTCCGGACTCCCAGCGTCGAGACCGAACTTCCTGGGCGGCCGAACTCCTTCGGACTCCCCAAGGCCGAACTCCTTCGGACCGACTCCAAGCGGCCGAGCTTCAACGAAGTCCTCTCAGCGGCCGAACTCTTCAGCGGACGAGCCTTAGCCGAACCAACCAGCAACCGGAGTAATCGTCCCTCGGCCGAACTCTACAGATGGCCGACCCTTCAGCCAGCCGAACTCCCCCAGCCTTCCCTTCTGCCGGGCTCTCCTACGAGATGAATTGTCGCCATCAGTCTGCGACAGGCGATGAAACCAGACGACATGGCTACCACCTCTGGCAACGCCACTCCCTGACGATGCCTTCCTCTCCGTACCGAACTCCATGCGGCCCACGACTTGTCAGTATGGCCATCACCGACCGCCTGACGACGCCATCCTCTCCGTACCGAACTCCATGCGAACGACTCTCCGTATGGCTGTCGCCATCAACTAAGCTCCGCCTATAAAAGGACCCTCCCGATACGCCAAGGCTAAGCTCTCTGAACTCTCGACTCTCTAAGCTCTCCTCCTCATCTCTAAGCTCCGGAACTCATTCCGAGCACTCCATTCCTGTTGGCTGAAAACTAACTTGACCGTCGGAGGGTCCTGCCGGAGCCACCCCCCACCGGTTCCGGACGGGACTTCGTTTTGCAGGTCCCCGGCGGCGACCTCAGCGGCCTCGACTCCGGCGACCTCCGGCGAAGACGGATTTCTGCACCAACAGATTGGCGCTAGAGGAAGGGCCTACCGGCAAAGATTCCCCTCTTAAAGGAAGCCGGTGTGCCTTTGTTCTTAAAGGAGTGCTCGAGAAATCTCTCTTCCTCTTAATTCAAATTCCCTTCCAACGGAAAAAGATGCCCCCCAGGAGAGCCTCCACCCGGAGATCGGCGGCCTCCGCAGCCCGATCCCGTTCGAGTCCGCCCGCTCCTGCTCCAGCCCCGGTGACCCAGGCTCGTTCTGCAGCCCGGCGATCGACAGCCTCTGCGGCCCGATCCCATCCGGGTCCGTCCGCTACCGCTCCGGCCCCGGCGGTCCAGGATCGGTCTATGGCCGCGGTGGACGCTGAACAGTTCAACCTGCTCGTCCAGCAGGTTCGTGGCCTCACTGAGGCAGTTCAGGCGGTGCAGGCCATGCACCAGCAGGCCGCCGTACCAGTTCAACCAGCGCAGGATTCTCCAGAGCCGTGTGGTCCAGTCCAGAGGCAATCGACATGGGCTACTCGACCTCCAATCCCCGAAAAAGGAAGGCAACGGAAGGGGAGCCCTTGTTCGAACCGCAGCTCGTCCCAGGGAGAAGCTTTGCACCCATTCAGCAGGAAGACTTTGGAGATAAGAGACCGTGAAGATCTTCTGGATCGAAGGCTCTTAGAAATGAGCCGACGAATCGAAGAACTCCGCCACGCTCCCTCCTCATACGGTAATGAGATCCGAACCGACCCTCCTTTCTCACAGAAAATCATGCAGGAACCGGTCCCGCCGAACTTCAGGCTCCCACAGTTCGAGAGCTATAATGGGACCACCGACCCAGTCGACCACTTGGAAGCCTTCCGGACGACGATGCTGTTCCATGGAGCGCCAGACGCCATCCTGTGCCGGGCTTTCCCCTCTACCCTTAAAGGAGCCGCTAGGAACTGGTACTCGGCGCTCAAGCCGAGTACCGTCCTGTCGTTCGATCAAATGAGTCAACAATTCGCGACCCATTTCGTCAGTAGTCGGCACCCACGCCGAAGTTCGGACTCCCTAATAGCCATCAGGCAGAAAGAGGGGGAATCCATCCGGGCTTTCATTTCCCGGTTCAATACTGCTGCGCTAGAGGTCCGGGACATGGACCAGTCGGTCGCCATGGCCGCTCTCAAAAGCGGCCTTCAGAAGAACAATCTATTGTTCTCCCTGGAAAAGAAGCCTCCCAGGGACTTTGCCGACATGCTGGCTCGGGCCGAAAATTATGCCCGGGCAGAGGAGGCTTTTGAGGCCAAGGACGGCGAAGTCAGCGGCAAGCGGCTAATCGGCAGGCTAGATAGATCCACCGAAGAAAGGAAGCGGACAGAAGCTCGGCCACGTTTCCGAACTCCCCTTCGAAGCTCATCGTCGGAATGAAGTTCGACGGAAGCGAAGCCGAACTCCCGCTGGAAGATCATCAATGAAGTTCGGCGGAAGTGAGGCCGAACTCCACCTTAAAGCTCATCAGCTCATCAGCTCACCGACGAAGTTCTCCCGCGGAATGAAGTTCGGCGGAAGGCCGAACTCCTCAGCTCAACATCCAAATGAAGTTCGGCACAAGCGAGGGCGGAGCAAAGTTCCCCCGCGGAATGAAGTTCGGCACGAGGACGGAGGAAAGTTCTCCCATGGAATGAAGTTCGATGGAAGGCCGAACTCCTCAGCTCAACATCCAAATGAAGTTCGGCACAAACAAGGGCGGAGCAAAGTTCCCCCGCGGAATGAAGTTCGGCACGAGGGCGGAGGAAAGTTCTCCCACGGAATGAAGTTCGGTGGAAAGCCGAGCTTCCCCCAAAGCTCATCATCAAGGCGAAATGAAGTTCGGCACAAACAAGGGCGGAGCAAAGTTCCCCCGCGGAATGAAGTTCGGAACGAGGGCGGAGGAAAGTTCTCCCGTGGAATGAAGTTCGGTGGAAGGCCGAACTCTTCAGCTCAACCTCCAAATGAAGTTCGGCGCAAACAAGGGCGGAGCAAAGTTCCCCCGCGGAATGAAGTTCGGCACGAGGGCGGAGGAAAGTTCTCCCACGGAATGAAGTTCGGTGGAAGGCCGAACTCCTCAGCTCATCATCGAAATGAAGTTCGGCATAAGTGAAACTCCGCAACTCATCGTCGGAATGAAGTTCGGCGGAAGGCCGAACTCCGAAGCTCATCATCGCAATGAAGTTCGGCACAAGCAAAAGCGGAACGAAGTTCTCCCGCAGAAAGTTCGGCGTAAGTGAGACCGAACTCCACAGCTCATCATCCGAATAAAGTTCGACGGAAGCAAGATGGAACTCCCATGGAGGCTCGGAATGAAGTTTGGCTCAAGTGAGGCCGAACTTCCGTTCGAAGCTCAACATCCAAATGAAGTTCGGCGCAGGCAAGGACGGAACGAAGCCCCCCGCGGAATAAAGTTCGGCACAAGCGAGGGCGGAGCAAAGTTCTCCCGCGGAATGAAGTTCGGAGGAAGGCCGAACTCATCAGCTCATCGAAATAAAGTTCGGCGGAAGCAAGGCCGAACTCTCCCTTTTGAGCTCATCAATGAAGCTCGGCGCAAGCGAAGCCGAACTCCACCTTAAAGCCCACCATCACAGTGAAGTTCGGCGCAAGCAGTGGCGGAACGAAGTTCTCCCACGAATGAAGTTCGGCATCAGGGAGGCCGAACTCCGCAGCAGATCACCCAAGTGAAGTTCGGCCGCGCTCGAGACCGCCCCAGGGCGATCGAGGCCGAACTCCCCCTCAAGTACGTCGCTACAACGAATTCACAGGAGGTGCGAATAAAGTTCGGGCAAGCAAAGCCGACCCCCTCTCTGCGAGCAGGGAAGTCCGGACAAAGAAGCATGAAGTTCTCCCACGGAAAGTTTCGCGGGAAAGCGGAATGAAGCTCCACGCAAGCGAAGCCCGAACTTCTCGAGCTCACCGCAAAGGAAGCCCCGACAGAAGGGCGCGAAGAAATCCTCCTCCCGAAAGATTCCGCAGCTACGACCCGCTCCTCTAACTCGAATTCTCGGCGAAGTTAAGAGCCAGCCGCCAAGACCTGAAGGACTACGGCCTCCCCAAACGTGCGCGATCGAAGGCAAGTAAAGCCCCTACCATCGCGACCACGGCCACGACACTGAGGAATACGTTCAGCTCCAAGACGAGATTGAAGAGCTCGTCAAAAAGGGACGACGGGATAAATTCCTCCGACGCCAGTCTGAAGCAGGAGAAGATCGGCTAAAGGCGCTGCCGTAACTAGAAAAGACAAGAAGGTCGGCCGCCTCGCGGCGTCATCAACGCCACCCCGGGGAGGAGCTAGGAGCTAGCTACATCGGTGATTCGTCGTCTCCCAGCGACAAAGTCAAGAGAAGCATGCTCCAAATTAAGGAGGCCAGCATGTAATAGAGGAGGTCGTCTGGATGGGACTCGCTGCCCGAGGGAACTCAGAGGAAACAACACCCCGACGACCCTCAAACGGAAATGTGCTGCGAGTGGCTTCCCCTCGGTAGAATTCCTAGCGAAGTCGAAGGCCCCGTTCACAAAGGACGGGATGGGGGGAGAAGCACGGACGACGGTCCGAATGTGCCCCCACAGCCCGTTAGGAACAGGAGGAGAACCTCGTCCTAGCGTGAGCAAAGTCGAAGGCCCCGTTCACAAAGGACGGGATGGGGGGAGAAGCGACGGACGACGGTCCGAATGTGCCCCCACAGCCGGTTAGGAACAGGAGGAGAACCTCGTCCTAGCGTGAGCAAAGTCGAAGGCCCCGTTCACAAAGGACGGGATGGGGGGAGAAGCGACGGACGACGGTCCGAATGTGCCCCCACAGCCGGTTAGGAACAGGAGGAGAACCTCGTCCTAGCGTGAGCAAAGTCGAAGGCCCCGTTCACAAAGGACGGGATGGGGGGAGAGGCGAGGACGACGGTCCCCATGTGCCCCCACAGCCCGTTAGGAACAGGAGGAGAACCTCGTCCTAACGCGAGCAAAGGTCGAA